>JANHFX010019950.1:0-89137 GCA_027560015.1 Chloroceryle amazona
ACTATATATATATTCTTCAGCTTTGAGAAAAATTAATAAAATAAAAATAAATTGTAATTTATTTGAGAAAAAAGATACAAATATCAAAAAAAAAAGAAAAAATTAAAGAGCTGGCTCAGAATGAGATAAAGTTGAGGAAATCAATAGGTTTACTAATCAGTTTTGGTTTCATAATACATTTGTCCCTTTTTTTATTTAACAATTGTTCACTGTGAACCTTGTTACAGTAGGCTTTTCCTAGACAGAGCTCAATAACAGCATTATAGATTATAATAATCTCAGGTTTACATAAAATGAAGAACTTAATTATAGATTTTATTAATATTCCTATTAAATATCATTGATAACAACAAAATTTGTTATTATTTCAACAGTAAAATGTGTATTTCAAATAAAAATATTCCTTTATTAATTTTGAAACAATAAAATGCTCTTGATGTTAAAGAGCACTAATTTTGCTGAGCCCTCTAACATTCGAATTGAAAAGTTTATACTTTCACTTTTATTGATTTATTTTTCTTACTATCAAAATAAAATTTGAATAGGTTAAAAACAAAGGCTTTCAGTATTGGCATAAATAGTAGGACAATTAGTAGTACAATAAAACTTTTGTATTTCACAAGCCATGTAATTCAGGTAACTTCTTGTCATTACCATATTATATTTAAGTAATTTCATTTTGTTTTAAATAATGCGTACTGAATAGTACATAGGCTACGACGTATCATTTAATTTATTAAATACCTGCTGTAATAATAACATTTGTAGCATTTTTCAGCTCATATTTTGTAACTAGACTTCTCAAATAAAAAGAAACCTAGCAGAAAAGTATGTTTATATTAAAATATTTTTATAATAAACCATATAAATTATTTGCATATAGATCTAAATTAATTCTTAAAATTCAGATTTCAAAACATAACTTTCATGCCTTCAAAACTGTAATCTTCTCTTATTATTCCCATTCACCTATGTCCCCATTAATGTAAGGCAGGCATGTCTTACAATTTAATTAGAAATTGTGTGCAGCAAAGACAACTCTCAGTGTCTATGGACAAATTGTGTACAGCCAATCAATCTTTACTGCTAATGTAAAATGTAGTATTAATTATCTAACTACTTTTGACATAATTAAAGCAGGAATTTATATAAAACAGCCTCTTAAATGTTTAAATACAGGTGAAATATAACCTGTGAAATGTCTTTAACAGCTGTTATTTCCTTCTGTTTCTAAAGCTGAATGAGATAATACTGGTTCTAGACAATATTTACCCTTTTTGCTAAACATTTTAATTACATTAATAAATATTCTACAAAGACCTCCTTATCTTTTGACTTGATTTCTTTTTTTCTGCATTACATAATTACACAGGAGCACTGCTCTGCAGAAGATCTGGAGGAATTGTATTTTGCTTCAGTACTCTTTACTAAAGAACATCATTAATCATAGTTTAATCTATTTAATAAACCAGTTTTATTCCATAAAGCAGTAACACTTTAAAAGAGCTTACATGGAGACTGCATTTCAGTATCTCATGGGTAGGGGGCAGCTGTTAATTTATTATCACCTTTTTTACAATTCCTATTATGAGAATAGAGTGGATCAAAATAACCAGAACATAACTGCAGTAAAAATAAGTGAACAATAAAAAGAACCACAAAAAGCTGAGAATCATGGAGATCATGTGTTAGATTAATAAAAACATAAAAAGAGAATTTACACTGCAGTAGAACTGCCAAACTGCAGGTTTTCAGAGACTTTAAAAAAATAGTAATTTAAAACATACTTTTCTAACCCTATCCAAGTCACAGGTGCCAAGTTCAAGTGAATGAATAATTTGTCATGTAGAAGTTTATTCCTGCTGAGTAATGTGAGGAAAGCAAAAAAGAGTGCAGAAAGACTCTGATCTCTAACTTGCATTTGCTGAGGTGCCATATGAGAAGCGGAGGAATACCGGCAGCCAAATAGACAGCAGACACTCTCTAGCCCCAGACAAATACTTTTCAAGGTAACAAATCCAAAGATTAAAATGTAAATCACTGGGAAGCAACAGACCAGTGGACTCAACCCCTGGGAATTTCTAAGGAAGTGTATTAGAGTCTACGGTCATGATCCACCCACTGATCCACTATTTGCAGAAACTATGTCTCTGAATAACTGTTGAAACTTGTAGGCAGTCTAATTTATCTTCTGAGTGGGAGGATGGGAAACTAAAAACAAATAAACATTTCCAAACCCAAACAAACAAAAAGCAAACCAACCAAACAGACAAAAACGTGAACACAAAACAACAAAACAGATCCAAACCAAACAAGTATGAAAAATAACTACAGACAGAAAACAAGGGGAAAATACTGCTTCTGAGTAAGATGAAATTACATATTGTTTTGACTGCAGGGTAAAGCTATTGACTGACTATCTTGGGTATGGGATGCTTTGCTACAGGCAAAGATGTCAACAGATGCACCTTATCTCTGGGAAACACCTCCTACCTCTTATTCCCTATGGTGCATTAAGTACTAACTTCTATGGTTTTTATACAAAGAACACTACTTTTCCACTCAAATAAGGCAGACATTTACTTTAATTGATGGGTTTGTTTCACATCTATCTATGATTTTTCACCATCTGATGGAGTCTCAATGTACACAAAAGGCAGACAATGCATCTAACATACAGACTGCAGGAATATACAGTGTGTTGCTGCACTATTCCTAGAAACAGCAATGACAGTGATAATGTTTCAGATGACACAAACTGAACATTAACTAACATATACCCAAAGCAGGATCTTCTATGGCTATGCCTAAATGTGCCTCATAAAACTTAACCTCTGATATGTTAAAAAAATGTGATATTCCCCTTTCTACCTTATAGTCTGTGCTATATGGGAATTGTCCTGGTGTGACAGTAAGCTCTCTAACTGCAATGTTTCTTTCCACATTCTCATACAACTCTTGATCATATAAATGCTGAACTCCCTAGGAGCTGCTAAATTACATTCTGAATAGCTGAAAACTTAGAGCCTAACCTTTTGTGTGACTGATACAGTACACAGCAGAAAAATAGCAATGAAGTCATCCAGATTTGCGTTCTGGAAATTGCTCTGACATTCAATTTTCCCTGTGTTGTTGAAAAAGCAAAGAGCACACCAAGTAACACATTGGCTGCATACCTTAGAATATGGTATTTTGGTTTTTTCTCCCAACAGTAGTTTGAATGCAATAGTAAGTCACCCAACATGCGTATTAAGGACTCAAAAGTCAAAGATAATACTGGTTAGGCCACAGAGCTACATGCTGCCAACTTTCATTCTAGTTTACATGGGATGGAACCTGAACACAGAAATATTTGGCATTTTATAAGATGCTATTTATGTTCATTTTACATTGATAAAAAGACATATGCTTTAAACAGCTGGAACAAAATGAAAAAGAAAAAGCAACACCCCTTTGCACAGGACATTTGAAAAGCTTTACCATATTTGTACCAACTGAAGAAAGTGTATTCAACTTTTATGATCCTCAAATTAATGGTCTAAACTAAGGACTAAATTATGGACTAAACTAAGGACTAATTAATTATGGACTAAACTAATGGTCTAAACTAAGGACTAATTAATGGACTAAACTAAGGGTTAAAACTGCTGATAGGCTAAGTCTTCATAAATGCACAACAGAGGTGACCATGTAACACCTTCTTAAAAGCTGTTTTCTTAAAAGAAAAACAGATATTAGTTTGTCCCTTTGTTTTATCTTTTTTTTTTTTCAACCTTTGTTTTTATATGTATCTTGTATTTTTTTTCCCATCATGATTTTTATCTATGAGGGGAAAAAAAAAAAATTCTAACAATCAGGTACAGTTCAAAAGGTGAGAAGAAACAGATTTATTTAAAATGTGTATCCATTTTAATAGAAAAGGAATAGTAATGCAGTCCATTACACTGAAAAAGTGTATATTCTTGAAGAGGGGATGAAATGGGATGCTAACTGATTCTAATTATTTTCAAGAATAAAAAAAAATACAAGAACAAGGAAGCATATTTCTACTTACAAGACTGGAAATGGCAGATCATTCATGACATCCTATGAATGATATGCCAGTAGTATTCAGAGACTTAACAGTGAGAAGATTCATCTTTCCCCATGTCTCATGAATGCTCCTGACAGTATTTTCCCTACATTTAAGAATGGAACTATAGACAGAGAACCCTAAAATTGCTGCATGAGGGTAGAGAGAAGATGAAAGGAAACAAGTAAATCAATAAAAAGGGATACGAACACAAATAATTACCTATATAGCTGTCCAAAGGGGAAAGAAAGAAACAGACAATAAGTGTAAAACAAACCAAAACAAAACCAAAACAAAACATCTGTATTTAAGATTTTTCTTAATAGTACCTACAAAGATTATATTTCAATGCAAACAAAAGTGTTGATCTCAGATACAGCAAAATATTGGGAAAAAGTGGTTAAAGAACAAGAGACATATAATAAAAGTAATGTATTAACCTGAGAAACAGAAAAATGTGTCTATAGCTACTCTATGGAGCATAGGCTAATTCTGCTTAGTGTTTAGCTACAAAATGAAGCATTAAAGCTGAAGAGCAGCAGGAAATATTACCTCTGAAGAACTGGAACCTCTATTGGGTCCTCCCACTCGAACAGAAGAATAATTCTTGCTATCCCTTTCTGTATATGTTATTTCAAAAACTGCTTATTATGTGCTGTCCACAGTGTTCCATAGGCAAGTTGTAATCAAAAAGGGAACTCTATCTTATTGAATTGAAACAAAAAGGTCACTTCATCGAGATATGAATTTACAATCAATAATATTATCTACAAATGTAAGGGTTTTCTCACACTAGAGAGAGAAGTGTTTTTCTAACTGATGCAGGCACTTTCATTCAACCTTGTTACAATGCACAGTGTTCAATGGGGAGACAAAATTATTACTGTGTCAGTCTATGATAGCAACAGCAAGATCTAAACAGAAAAGAGCTCTGTGAAGTTGAGTAACTATTAAAACTGGAGATGAAAGTCTTAGACTTTCATCACTGGCAAGACTTAACCAAAAAGACATGCTGTGTTGAGAAATTATGTGAAGACTTTTTCTTTGGGTGACAAAAATATATTTTAAGGTTGGGCACCTTCTAGAAAAAGTCAGCAAAAATGCAGAGCCTTTTTCTTCAGCTCTATTCCCCCCTAAACATCATTATGAGGTTCTAGAGTTATCATATAGTTCTGAACAGCACTGCCACACCAGACTGGATTTCCTTCTCATGAATCTAGTTGTGAATAAAAAAATAGTTTGATGCCATAATTAGAAAAATGTATTTGTTTAATATATTAATAGTTTTTTACATTTGTGATCTTCATGTATGTAAAGCTTTAGAATCTGGTGTACGAAGTTCTTTAGTGATGGGTCCATATGAAAGATTGTCTACTAGAAGACTCTTCCAAACAGCATATTACTTTGTGTGGAACTTGGATGGCATATTTTGGATGTAAATAAAATGGTTGTATTTATCAATGACCAATATGACAGGCTGAAAAAAGGTCAAATTTTTATCTCGCAGAGAACTACCATGGCAAATATACTGAACAATCAAAATAAAGTAATAACATTTTATTAATACTACAGCACCATTTAGCAGATGCCTAATAACTTTATATTGATTTTGCCTTTAAATACACAAAGCTGTGATTTGGATACACCCATCAGCAGTCAATCTGTGACAGACCTAAAAGAAAGCAGATTTTCTCAATACCACTATAAGAAACATTAGAATTTGGGAATTAAAATTAGATTAATATCGCAGTTAAAATATCAGCAACATCATATCTTAACTATCACATCAAATTGTCAAAGGCAAATAGAGATAGTATCTCAATGGCCTACAATGGCTATCTAATAGACTGGGGTCAGCATTAAAATTAACTACATGTATTTTAAGATTCATCTACTCATTAAAACTTTATCATTTGAAGTTGGATATTATATACAATTTCAAATTCCATGTCCAAATGATAACAGAAGACTAAACCAAAGTTTTCTTTCCCATTTCTTCTTCTACCTCCTACAACAAATTTTTATTAAATACAAGTAATTAATACGAGTTCATCAACCCTTTAAAAGCTGTCACTATGCTTTACAGACAGATCTTATTTTCAGATTCTACCTCTTTGTCGGGAATGAAAAGATTATAGTTCTGCAACGCATTCTACAGATAAGGATAGGACTGTTCTTTAAAGTCAAAAAGAGAGAGGTCATCTACATTGACCGCTACAATTTAGAGATATCAGTTAATCCCCCAACCTCTAGTTATATATGTAATATTACATCCCATTGCAAATTATACATTTTACATAAAATAAAGTCATACAAACTAAAAGTACAAACTCCTAGTACCAAGACTGTAACACCTACACGCTTGTGCTGTAACTGCTGCGTACAGACAGTACCAAGAAAACTGTCTCAGTCCCATCTTGTAAAAAAGTTGAAAAGTAGTATTTATTACCAATATTGCAGCAAACAGATGATGTAGATACGCTCCAAAAAGCTGTAAACCTTGAGGATGGAATGGAGAAATCCTACACCTACCTGCACTCCACAAAATTTATTTTTATCATTTAGTATAGTTTAGGAGTGTCAAGTGTGAAAATAAAGCAGCAAAATAGAAGGTATAATGGAAAAAGATGCAAATACCATAGGAAAAAATAAGGCATTTAAAAAAATAAAAATAGAAGTAGGCATATATAGTAAGTTAATTACACTAAGTTTGCAATGATTAAGTCTATTACATTACTGAACTTAAGCCTATCTAAACGATTAGGGAAGGGGAGAGGACCCCTACCCATCACTCTTCTGACTCACTTCTAAGTGGGACTATGTGTCTTGGCCTTTTATTCTCTTACAGACAGTAGTAAAAGTCAGCAGTATTATCAATCTTATGGAAAAAGGGAGGATTGGAGAAGGAACTATGCAAGTGTTTGCAACTGCTTATGTAGGTGTACATCAAATAGACAAAGGCGAAATACAAAGCTTAGGTTTATATCACTCATGTTTTTCCCTCTAAAATGACAGTTACATCAATAAGGTAGGCAATAAGAAATAAAAGAAAAAAATCTTTTGAACCACAGAAAATACATGAACAGTTTTATTATAGAAATACTTGTCTATCTACTATCACTTAATTGTTAAAATAAGGATTAAAACTTATATCTTTACAAGGTACTACAGAGGAAAAGCAAACATAGTTTATATGTTATTCATGCTGTTATCATTTTTGAGGTTAAATTCCCACTTGAAGTGTATTATGGAAAAGTAAAATTGATTTCCTCCTTCTGGTAAATAAAAGTAAAGCTATATTCTGCCAGCTCCAGAGGTTTCACCACTGTAGCTTTATGTCTGTCAGTGGTCTGACAAAGTTCATGAGGCAGTAACACAGAAGCTCTTAGTCTACAATAACAGAAAGATTGACTTCTTTTCAATGATAGGCAGACAGGAGGAGGGAAAATAAAAATAAGTTTCTCAAAATGTTCCTGATTCTATCTCCTCTTTGGTTCTTTATTCCTTGGGAAGTTTGTAGTGTATGAATTTTTAATGTGAACAAAGGGCCAAGGAAGTTCTACTTCAAAAATAAACAAAACATTTAAAACAATACTGAAAGATGTATATCTTCATGGAACAGAAAACTAAAGGAAGAACACTTCCAGCACAGAGGTTTCTTTCGCATCCGTGGCAATTCAGTATAACACAACACATGACGGTTCTGAAAGAATTGTTTTCTCCCACTATATAGGGCATTTTAGAGACCACCCTCTTCTTGAGAATCATGTAATGAGTAATTTCATTTATCAAAAAAAAACAAGTTAACAAAAGGTGAAATTGCCATATAAAGGAGTTATGATCTTATCTGAATGGAGACAAAGTGAGTCATTAAAAGGAAGACATAATACAAGCCAGACTTCCTGCCCAGCTTCCTTTGGCATAGCTATTTCCTCTTGCAGTAAAAAGTGTGCCTAAAAATTTTTTCTCCCTATGCAAGCTCAGTCAGAAGAATACAACTGACATGTTCATACAGAGGGAAGGATCACCTCAGATATGCTCATCAACACACATACTCAACAGTTCTGATTTCAATGATTTATGGGGAGTCCTCCAAGTCACTTAAAAAAAACTGACTCCAACAACAACTCAGCATTGCTTAAACCTTGCTTAATCACCTCACTGATCATTAATAAATAGACAAAATACATCATGACTAACATTATTGAAAGTTAAATAATCTCAGGTCTGACATGCTACAATATCCACACAATAGGATGTGCTGTGAATTTATCTTACACCTTAACACTAAATTCTCTGACTTCCATCCACTTAAATAAGCTCCTTCCTGTGATCCTGATATAACATCTTGTGAGAAAACCCCCCATCTGAAGGGTTATTTTCTATTGAGAATCACCTCACACAGCCACATATCAAAAAAACCCATTTATTGTTGTTCTCTAATACTCTCCTACTGGGTACTTACATGACTACTGACAGGTTTAAGATTACTGTATTGGAACCTACTTTCATGTGACAGCCGCAGTGCAGATGCTTGTCGATACACTGGTGTTGAATGCTAATAACTACTCTGGTCTGGGAACAATTGCCAGCTACGTCACTTATCACTAGAATGAACAGAAAAGCCTTAATTGCCTTATGTGCTTTGTGCTTCCTGCTGGAATGGCTAGAAACCACTAGGAAATACTAAGAGAGATAAAATAATTACAAACCAGTGGGAATTACAAGGGTTAATGGTAAAAGCGGTTCCAAAAGTCACCTAAGGAACTCATTACTCTTCTTCATATATACAGTCTTAATGCTGTTCAAAAGAGATCTTGATTATTTGTATGAAAACTGAATTCAACACAGGTTATGAATAAAATGCATTAAAAGAGGTAATGGGGTATACAGGCAGGACACAAAGCATACATTGCCCTTTGATTGTATATCCAGCTATATCACTTGACAATATTCTCACAGAACAACTTTCTATAAAAATACATATTTTAAGCTATTAAAAAGTAATTTAAAGTTTATATGCCTCACTATAGTTTTGATAATATAAAATTCGTAGAACAGATGCAAAGTAGATCCTTCTCTGATGCTAATTAAAAAGCATGCTCAAATAGTATTTCCTGTAAATAAAAGCACCTCTTCCTTTTTCTTCAAATAATGATCATCAGGATATATTCATAATCAAAAAAAGTGTGTAAGATGACACAAAAAAGAAAAATAGTAAGAACACTTCTTAAAAATATCTGTGCACTCAACATTTTTAAAACTTTCTAATTAAAATACACAAAATACTAAAAATAAGAGAAAGAGAATAAAGACTGAACAGAGTGTTCATAAAATATCCCTAGCCATCAACAGAGATTTTATCTTTGTCATATAAATGATGATGAAGCCAAATAACTGTTGCTGGAATGGAAGCAGGCTGATGAAGAAGGCTTTCACATTGAAGTGAGGGATACAACAATTTATATTTTTCTTAGTAGTTCTTCTATTTGTACAATTTCTCTCTAAATTTCATTACTTTCTGTATTAGATCACCCTTTCAATACACAGTTATGTGTTGATCAAAGATATATTGCTTTAATATGTTTGCATTCTGTTGTATCAAACTGTTTGATCATACAGCCAGGAAATTCTAAGCAGTTCACAAAGTACCAGAGTAGCAGTAATTAATAACAATGTTAACTTCTAGGGGAAATGAGCTTGTTGGGAGGTAAACTTTTCTGGTATTTGATCCAATTTGTGTGAGATCTGATAGAAGCATTCAGCTAACTTAAATAAAAAGATCGTCTGTTAAAATCTGTTAGCATATACTGACTACTTACATTATTTGAACATAAAGTATATTGTTTAACAGTATGTTAAGAAAAATGAATAAGGTTATTTATTAAGCATGAATCAGTTCTAAAAAGCATGGTATGAAGTAACCTTAACAATTTCATAGGGAAGGCAAAAAGATACACAATATGATGATTTGTGGACACAACGAACTGGACATATTTTTTTCCAGTTAAAAGAGAAATAGATGTTTGCAATTCAAATACTGCTAAACGCATAATCTATGCATTTAAAAATAAGCCATGTATTAAACTTTGATTTTCTTTTAGTATGTTTTTAGAGAGACTTTATTTCATTCTTCATTGATAAATTGACATTTCAAATTTATTCTTTTTTTTTTTGTTTCATACACTATTTAAAGAATGCCTCTACGTCACTGTCCACAAACACATTCCAAAATTCTTAAAGTAAATAAAGAAGTCTGTTTCCCATTCCTAGGTTGATATCCAGCTAATTAAGTTTTAGAGGTAATTCCATTATAATTTATTAATGATTTAGGCAGTAAGTACGTGTGTGCATATATACATAAACATATATATATACCAAGAGTTACTCTGTCTACAAATACACTAGCACGTATCCTTGCTATTTATTAATCAAATCAAATTTTAAAAAGACTATTTTAAAAGATACTTTGCCTTCATGAGAGATTAAAAGAAGACAACAAAACAAATTGAAAGAAGAAAAACGTTTTCCATTCCATTTACCAATTTCTAACAAGTTAGATATCTATGGTTATGGGTGTATATATGTGAATGAACGAATAAATCCTTAACCCACCATATCTTTTTCTCCAGTTTGCAAGCTGTCACCCGTGAAAAGTATGGTGTAGATGGTAGGATGATACTGTACCTGATTGGCTCTGGAGGTGGTCATGGGATCAGATGGAGAGGACTTGGTGGTAGTTGGGGAAGATGGCAATGTCTGGGAACAAAGCAGTTCAGGAGCAAATCAACCTTTACAAGCCTTAGACTGAACAGTTAAAAAAAGAAATAAACCAACAAAAGTAACATAACTAGAAAATTAAAATAAATAAAAGATGCCTAAGACAAAATCTTTCTCCTACTCATTGGAACTTAATGGAATTTAAAGTCAATTGGATAAATAATGCATGTAAATATGCATGCTTATGCATGTAAAAACAAATTAATGACTTGAAATCAAGATGGTGAACTCACATAAATACTCAAAAATATGCTGACCACATGAGGAATATATTCTTTCCTCTCTCCTCCTCTTGGGGAAAATGAAGACTATAGTAAACAAAAATTCCAGCAAGTTCAATGAGCACACTAGAAATAGTTATCAGTCTACAAACAAACGAGGCCAATGTCTGAAAGAAGTTAAAGACATTTAATTTGGCACCTTATAATGCACCATTCTATAGCACGGACTATAGCTAGCAAACTGTGTTCCATATGTTAAAACAGTTACACTGAAGCTACTGAGTTTTTTAGCAATATACCAACTGCTAACACATTCATTGATCGTTTTTAATCAAGAGGCAGGTGAAAAAATGTAGTAAACAATCTCATGATGGATGAACATGCAACTAGTACCTTCACAACAAATTACTACAACATATTTAAGATTAGTGGTAAAAAGGTTCATTTAGCTGAGCAAAGGTTAATAGCTTATCATCAGGCCTGTGTTCAAAATAAACACAAAAAAGAATTAAGAGTCATATTTATTGATCATGTTTTCTAAATAATATACATACACTTAACAGTAATTCTTGAACATATCAAAAAAGCACTGCTCTGTTCAAAATTTGTATATATACATTTCTTTTTTTAAAGTATTCGATCCTGACAGAATAACTCTTCTTTTCTTTTTATAAATGTATTGAAAATGTAAAATTTCAATTTTCAGAACATAACATACAATACTTATTCAAAGCATGTTTTTTAACATCTTTGTAATATATAAATATTATAAAATGTCCAAAATTACACTTCTTTTAGTTTAAGAAATAAGATGCTAAAATGTTATACAATGTTATTTATCTTATTGTCTTATTAATCAAAACTATTTATAAATAAATGAAGCAAAATTTCACACTTTCAGCAGTTCTGTTACTTACAATCATTGACAGTCCCTCATAAAATAGGTATACATACTTTTGCACTAAAACTCTTAATGCATATGAGAAACCTGGGACACTGTGAATGCATAAAGTTCTGTATTAGCAAATTATGGGCTTGTACATATGCACACACAAATATTTTAGCTGTATGTTAAGCCATATGAAGATTCATTTTTTTTTTCATAGTTTGCACATAAACAAGCAGCCAAAATAGAAAAAAAACTATCTTAAGAAACAGATCCTTATTTTATATTCCCAACTTATAACTCATGTCATAAAACAATAAAAACAAAAATAAAACATATGCAGCTCAAGCATCAACTGGGAAACTTCCAAGAGGCTTACATAAAAAATATTACCATATATAGGGTATTATAAAAAATATATACTCTGACAAAATCTTACTGGTCAGCAGACGCTATACATTGTGAAAATCAAGACAATTACAAAGGATTCTTCCATGTCTTTCTGTACAGAATATGGACTCATTTCCAAGGGGCTATAATTATTTAGAAAAAGAAATGTCAGATTCCACAATAGTACAGTGCTAGCTCTATTCAATCATAGAATTATACTTCTGACCTTAGTGGAATGATGCAGTATCTCTCTTACCAAACTCTGAATTTTCATCATTTAAACTGAGACAGGAGGGGAGCGGAAACACAGAATGGAGGACTGTGTAACTGACTGTAACTTCTCCTGATAACTTTTCTTTATTATAGGTGTATAGATATATCTATCTATAATACTCTCATCCTAAACTACAAAAAAAAAAACAAAACAAAAACTACTATTCTCTAAAACTCTGAAAATATATTTGACAAATATATTTTAGACAGCTGATAGTTTGTGTGATCAACACCACTGCTAACTAAGGCATACTGTATTGTATATTATTTTGGTATGCTAGGCTAATTAATAAAAGGAAAAATAGTTTGTTCTTCACAGATATTACTAAATCTAACTATTGAATTTTTAAGAAAATATGTAGAACACTTCAACACTAAATAACAGACTGATCACTGATCCACAAGAAATAAAAAAAACTGAAAGCATCTCAGTTTTCAATTCATATCAATCTTCCTAAAGCACAAAAATATGTGGCTGTGATGAAAAGGGGGTGACAATTATCTTTTCAGGTGACTGTTGAACAATAACATCTAGCAGATAAAAACATTTCGCTATTTCAAAATCTTATTTAAAATAAAATGAAAAAAAAACAAAACAAAACAAAACAACAAAACACAAAAAAAAACCACAAATACCAAACCAGAAAACCCAAACATTTAAGAGCAAACCAACTATATTAATGAACAAAAATCAAGGTAAACACTTTTTTTTTTCAAGTATACATACCAATTACAAAATATTGAAAATAGCCATAACTTCTTTCATTTTCTGGTTTTGGGTTTTTTTCTTTATATATCAGGTTGTTTGTATTTGAGGCTTAATACTTTGTCTACTGACATCACCACTTTTATTCTTATATATATCTTTATATATTAAAAAAAAGTGTGTGTATATATATAAGCTGACAACATTTTGTGAAACTTCATCCCTTTTCATGCTCCTATTTAATTCTGGAGACACATTAAATATTAAACTAACACAAGTTTATTTAGCAAAAATAATTATAAAAACCACAGGCTTTTGGATTTTGTATTGAATTTCCACTGGCCGAGAAGTAATTTATTGACATAGTCTCAATTGCTTTGCAAGAAATTGTAGGCAATATTACTACTTAAAGGAAGTTGGACAATAACTCTGAAGTCTCAATAACTATGATTTATTATGCAGCACAGAATATTTTTTAAAAAATTTGGCAAGTGTTTTACATTAGGCAAGCACTTGAATTTATAGTTACTAGGCTTCTGGGAATGAGAGGTATAAAGTGACTAGAAATCATAAGATGAATTTATAATACAGAGATTCAATTTTTGACACTGAAACATGCATACTATAGTTGAAGCTTTCTTGAAATTGCAAGATGACTGCTGGCCAGGTTATAGAAAAAAGCCAGTCAGAATTTCTACCATGCACCACTTTTAAGACTTGTGGGGTGGGGCTTTTTTTAAGCTATATCATGAATAGTATAGTTTAAGCCACGATGAAACTGGTCTTCTCTGTTTTCTGAATTATTTTCTTTCCTATTATGTATGAGACAATGAACAGAAGCCTACATTTACAGGTAACAGTGCTGTTCACTTTAAGCTTCTAGAACAGATGCTTGAGAAAACAGATTTTAAGTTATAAAACTGAAGTTTAATTTTAGAAATAAAATTCTGTTTCAGCCATATTTGACATAGTATTTTCTGAAAGTCCAAGAAAATAATTCTTTCTTTTGTTGCTCACAAGAATTGATTATACTGTGTGAGACTACTCTCTGGCTGCACAACATAATAAATGGTGCAGAAAGATGCACAAAGCATCACACTTACATGCTTCATATTTCTGAGTAACAGAGTGAAGATATCTGCTGTAGCATGGCAGTACAGAATACATATACTCCATCTGCACAGTGTTTCAGAAGTACTCCAAGCCCTCTTTCAATGACTTCATGAATTACCTAATGCAAAGCTATGTATAAATGACAAAAGTCACACCTTCATAAATATACTAAAAAAATTCAATAATTACACCCTAGATAATACATATTGTACTGAGACAATTAACTTTCTTCTCAGTACCTGTTAATATATTTATATATAGAATAGTAGAAAAGGAGAAAATGAAACACCATTTGAAAACTGGGTTAGAAACTTGAAAGCTTGTAAAGAACATAATTTAAATGTGAAGATGAAACTACATTCACAGCTTACCAATTTCTAGTTTCTCAATACAGGGCTTGTCAAACTAAGGAAATATTGGCAATAACACTACCCACATTAAATTACTATTAATACTAAGCTAATACTGAGTTTCAGTCTTGTATATATTAATATTGGTGTTTTCCAATCACTGAAATTAATGTGATGACAAAACCAATTCACTTAAGCCAATACTTTAATGCACTTTAAGAAGAGGTAGTATCCTTTTTGAATTGTATTAAACAGTTGAATTCCTTCTGCAGCTAGCATAAGAAATAGACCACTACAAGGCCCCAGTGTGCTGAACAACACAAGACTGCCTTGCTAGACTTTCCACAGTATCAGAGAGCCTTTCTAAACTGACCACTTGCTTTGCTAAACATATTGAGTCTTCTTTTAATCTGCTGTGAAATCCTTTAATCTGCAACTTTGGCAAATGATTCTCATTTCAGCAATAACTGCATAAATACATAACCCTTTTCAAAAATGAAATTTGGAAAAAGAAATAGTCAAGTATTAATAAATTTATATACAATTCAGATTGTAAAAAGGCTACTCTGATTACTTCAATGATCTAATTATACTTGCTATCTTTTCACTCTGTATAAAACAAAAAACACATTCTGATGATATTTTATCCTCTTTAATTTTGCTTTTGTGAAAAAGAAAACACAGGGCATAGATCAATACAAAAGACTAAGAAAGCTAGCACATACAGATGGTGTGCTTATTTATTAGTATCTATAAAGGTAATTTATCTGCATTTATGAACTCTCAGGAACTTGTCTTTGATAAAGGAAAAAAATGTGGTAAGTATGATGTAAAAGAAAGATTACCTCGTGTTCTGTCTAGGGACAAGAAGAGGTAAGGAGCTTAAGGCAAACCAGTATATTCGTTTGGATCACTAGAGCAAGTCTGGATGGAAGCAATGATTTAGGATAATTACAGTAAAATAGACAAAGAAGAATCAGGACCTTCTTCTCTCCTCAAAACCTGTCACAGTAAAACAGCACTATTACAGGATCTGGTGCTGTTATACAGAAAATACCAGAAAACTCAAGTGAGTAACCAGACAGGAATCAAAATGCATAAAAAGATATGGGTCTAATATTTGTGTAAAAAAAAAAAAAAGAAAGAAAAACAAAAGAAAAGAAATAAAACACCACATACAAACACACACAGAACCACCACGACAAAAACCCCCACAAGTCCTAGAAGGAAAGAAAATGTCACCTTTTGATCCTGGGCTACTTTGTGATTTGGAAAAATACTACTAAAACTATACAGCCATCAGAAAGCATGAGATAACTTCAGAATTCTCTTAAGAATCAGAACGCTGCTGAAAATTTCTGTGATGTTGAATGCTGCTGTTCATATTCCAACAAAATCTTCTATTTGCATTCCACTTTTGAGGCATGTACAATAAAGAGTCAATCATCAGCTACAGAGATAAGAGAGTTTGTAAAACACAGTTTCGCATATATATTGAAATTATACCCAACACTGGTGAAATGAAACAAAGTTAAAAGACTGGCACCAGAATTAAGGCACAGGCACATAAGGGACAGATATACTAAACATTTTTATGGCATGCTAAACTTTTGCCATGGGATCAAACACATAGAACTGTCTCTCTAGTAAATAACAGCAATTATTGGGTTTTTTTTTTGTCCTCACAACCCGTAAAAAAAATGGCATTTCTTAATATTCACTGCAGAATGGTAACTGGTACAATTTTTCACCTGTGTGTTCAAAAGTGAGAGAAGTTTATGAGGAATTTGCTTACTGGATAAAGTGATACAGTGATTTTATGATTTACCTCAAATAAAAAAAATGTAGTTATTTTCTCATATTCTGGAGTTTAGGAAGGTTCATGTAGGTGACACTGTTGCCATAAATGGGCAATAAAAAGAAGAAAGGTTCAATTGTAAGGGAGAGGCATTTTAAGAAACCAATGAAAGTTTCTTAAGGAAGGAAGGACTTGAGGGTACTTGTGGATGAAAAACTGAATATGAGCCAGGAATGTGCACTCAGAACCCAGAAAGCCAATCACATGCTGGGCTGCATCAAAAGAAACGCAACCAGCAGGTCAAGGGAGGTAATTCCATCCCTTTACTCCACACTGGTGAAACTCTACCTGGAATACTGTGTTCAGCTCTGAGGGCCCCAACGTAAGACATGGACTTGCTCAAGCAGATCCAGAGCAGTGCCACAGAAATGATTAGAGGGCTGGAACACCCCTCCTATGAAGACAGGCTGACACAGCTTGGATTGTTCAGCTTGGAGTAAAGAAGCCTCTAGAGATTTTATTGTGTCCTTTCAGTACTTACAAGGGGACTACACGAAAGATGGGGAGGTACTTGTTATCAGGGAGTGTAGGGATATGACAAGGAGTAACAGTTTTAAACTGAAAGATCATAGATTTAGATTAAATAGTAGGGAACAATTCTTTACTGCGAGGGTGGTAACACCCTGGAACAGGTTGTCCCAGGGAAGTTATGGATGCTCTGCCCTGGAAGTGTTCAAGGTCAGGTTGGAGGAGGCTTTAAGCAACCTGATCTAGTGGAAGATGTTCCTGCCTTTGGTAGGGGTATTGGAACTAAATGATTTTTAAGGTCCTTTCCAACCCAAACCATTCTATGAAGTCTTCCAAGTCTTGATAGTTATAGTTTAAAAAAATAAAATAAAATCATCCATTTAAGTCAGTATTTTCTGATGTGTATTCTTAAAGTCATGTTCTATTTAAGCACTTACTTTAAAATTATGAACATTTTGATTTTTTGTTGACCAGAATTTCTGAAGTTCTCTTCACTAGAATGTGAATTCACTAAACTGAGTTGAGACATTCAGTTTTGCAGATTTTGAATACAGTGTCTGGGACCATGATTAATGAACTCTTGAGAGGTTAACTGTATATTGAAAAAGCTGAAATGAAACAGCCTCCAGTGAAACATTAATTGGAAGTTCCATATCTGAAAGTTTTACTCCAAATTTTCAAGGAAGAAATTCTAAAACCTTTGTCCACGCTTCAATAGCTAAACATTTCATAGACTCAAAGAATGACTGACGTTGGTAGGGATCTCAAAGTCAAACAGTGCAAACTCCTGATTAAATCAGAGTTAGCTATGAGGTCACACGTCCTTCCTTTCATATAATGTACAGTTCTGTAATGGCCATCTCTGATTCCATGTGCTTCCTTGACAGGCTGCTGCAACACCTGCTACCTGTAAAACAACTGAAAGCTGGAAAGAAAATTCAGCTATCACACAAAGAAGCTGAAATAGTTTCTGAAGAAGGTGATGTGATAAGACCACATCATGCAGACTTTTCTATTTTTCATAGGACGTTCAAAGCCTTTTTCATTGTTCATGCTACTAATTTAGAGGTGAATTTTAAAGCTTTATATGCTAGTTACAAAGTCGAAACAGCTCAGGCTCCTGATCACTTTATAAAAACTGTATTCTGCTCGCTTGGGTTACAATATGGACTGAAAGAGTTGGTGTGACATTTCAATAGAGAGAACGCAGAGGTTAGATGCTCATAGCAGCTTCTAAGAAGTAAAAAGGCACAGGAATCAGTTGGTTATTGTTCAGTGATACCTAGAAACAGCAGAAGGCTGATATCTCTGAGGAGATAACCTATGTTGCACAGAGATAAAAGATGCAAACATTTGTCAATAAAATATCTATCAGACAGACTTGGAGGAGGGAACGACGCTCCTAATAAATCCATAGGATTAGGGGATGTGAAATAATGCAGTGGAGAAGGCTCGAAAGGAATCAGATAGTATTGTTTCAAATCTTCTGAAGCTGAAAAAGCTGAAGTTAGAGAGACTAGATTATTTGGATTGTGAATTCCACTGGTGAGGAAAAATGCCAGGCCAGACAATCTCCAGGTATACTCATGTCTTTCTTGAAGACAGAAAGTGCTGAAACTCAAGCAGTCAGCAAAGAGTTTACTGTCTTACTCCATGAAAACTGTAGCCAGAAGGTATTCTCCATTCTTAGCTCACATAGAGTTGAGTGTTGGTAAAGCATCTCAGGATAAAGAAATGACAATAGAGAAATGAGAGCCACATGCTCATATAGACAATGGTGGCAGTGCAAGGCTTCTACTACAGATATCTTCATTCATGGGGAGAAAACAACCTTTGTTTTTTGGTAGAAACAGCTAGAAACAGAAGTATCTGCTATGTTCCTAATGAAGATAAAATTTATTATTTCAAATCAACTTGATCTCAAATGTTAAATCTACTTTCTTCAAACTGCAACATAATGCTTTGAGTACCAAAGTTCTTGGGCGAAATTCTAAGAGAGGAAGAACCATGGAAATGTTTGTGTAAAAGTAGAAATTGTAATTCATAAAGCTTATTTTTTGCCAAGTTTAAAATTACTTGTTAACTGATCCTGGTCATGTAAACAAAATTGTGACCCATTTTCTGTTAGAAATAAAGATAGCAACACTGGAGTTCTAGATCATGTTAACCTATTATAAAACATTATCATTTTATATTCTTAAATAGAGGTATTGTATCTTTCATTAAAATATAAAATATTCTAACATTGCAGGATAGAATACTTCAGTGCAAACTCTAAGCTAATGACTTCACTTCTTGGTAAAAAAATGGATTTTAGATTTATTGAGTCAATATTTACAGTGTATGAATTTATCATGGGTAGATGTTCCTCCATTAAAAGATAAGTTAATTTTGTTTAAAGCTGCTCAACATATGTGAGTGCATATCTCTAAATATTTGCAGTCATACTATTATGCACCTGTATGTACACAGGTAATTTCTAAAATTTTAAGATGTAGAGCCAGTCATTAAATAACAGTCTTACAAGTTATACCTTAAATTTAGTCTGTCCTAAATTCAGTAGCAGCAGTGCTGTTCAAAATTCCAAACAGGGAATTTTGTTTAAAAAAGCCCAAATGCAACAAACTCCAAACCAACTACACAAAAAAAACAAACAAACAAAAAACCACCACACACAAAAAACAACCCACACCCAAACACACAAACCACACCACAAACACACATGGGGAAAAAAAAACAAACAACAAACAAACACACACACAAAAAAACAAACAAACCACAAATTTAAAAAACAAAACAAAACATCAAACGTCAACAACTTTACAAATAAGTTTTCTGGAGAAATACTGTGGACAGACAAGCTGTATTGAATATAGGAAGTATTTAGGCATGCCACTAAACAGCTCTGTAATCTAGTTTCTCAGGATCTTACTCATTTAACCTAAAAGTTAGCTTCATTTCTTTGCAAAGGGGAAAACCATTTTTCATTGTAATAGAAAACACTCATTTCCCATTGGGTAAAGATGTATTGGCATAAAATCTAACATTTTATGTGCAGAAGAGCCATTCAAAATACAGATTGTTTCAGATTTTTCTATCTCAGGCACAGTCATTTTCATGTCTAACAGTTGAGAAACTAGTCCTATAGACTTAGGGATTATTTTTTTTTTTTAGTTTTTTCTTATTAATTATCTAGAACAGTTTTTCTGTAAAGTATCAAACATACTGAAAAAATATATAGTAATAAATATTAGAAATCATATACAATGGCTCATGCACAGTTTCATCCATCTAAAGCAGTCTGATCACTCCAAACTTATCCCATTCAAACACATCTTCATATAAGCATTGTCTGTATGTCACTATATACAAAGTAAAATAATTGCATACTGTTATCAAATTACTTTATAGGACACTGAACCTTGCTAGTGTAGAATGAAACAATCTTCTATATAGGACAGGTGAGAAACTAAAATCTACCCTATGTAGTATAGAGAGGCAAGACAAAATTTTACTAATGTTCACTCATTTCTTTTTTCATCTTTTTCTTACTCAATACAATGGAAAATAATTTTAAATCCTGTATGACACACTTTTCACATTCTCCTTACAGGGAAGTTGTTTGTTTGTTTTAACTAATTTTTAAATATACTTTTCATTGACCATAGATTTTGAAAGGAGTCAGTGTAAAACAGGCAAAAATATGTCAAAGATAACATAAAATAAAACTGTAGAAAATATCTTCACGTTTCCAATTTCTTACAGGTAAGGTTTTAAAGTATCTAGTATAGAGTCTAAAAAAAAAAAAACCATAGCATTAACATTTGTTCTTTTATTTTATATACATAAAAGTAGGAAACACTCAATCTGTTTTTTTACTAACACTAAAGATTTACAAAGAAGCTCATCATTTAAGATAAAATTCAGCAATCTTTAACTTAAACCTAGAAGTGTACTGTCATCTTATACAGTAAAGTTTATGAAAAAAAACACATTAGAGCATGGCATTGTAACTTATAAAACACTCTCTAAAAGAACTGCCAAGAAACATGGAACACATAAGTACAAGGAAAAGAAGACCAGCAAATTAATAAAGAGTAAAATAACATTTTCTTAAAGAACATGTTATGTTGACCCCCTTGCTGCCTTAAAGTTTTAAGACTTCTAAGGAGTTGCTGTGACTCTCTATTCACAACCAAAAACTCACTTGTTTGATGCGGTCTGGATTAACAGTGGTCTGAGGCTGTAGAATGCTGACAGGCTCTGTCTTGGCCACATTTTGAGGCATTTCTCGAATCTTCTCTGCAATGAAGCCATGAACTGCATTTAGTGCTTCAACCGTTCCCTGGATCAGACACACCCGCTCTGTAGTACCTGTAAAATACCAACAGTTCTTCTGAATAAAGTGGATTCTTCAAGATCCAACAACCTTGCAACATCAACTAGCAATACTCCCATAAACATACAAACAAAATGAAAGAATTCCAAAAGATAACATACTGATGATCTGAAGATGTTTTAAACAAGTCCTATTTGTCTAGGTCCTACAAATGCATAACTTTCCAAGCCAATCTGGATAATATGTTAGGAAAAAAAAACAACCCAGAAAACCAACCCAGAAGTGTTAGCAGATACAGTTAAGTACAGAATATATCTCATTTAAATGCTTTTAGCCTAGTTCTCGATTTTAAAATGTATTGTACAACTTTTAGGTAACACAAGGTTGAACATAATAGCCAGTATTATAGAGTCACTCGGAATAAGCTTTTGCAATGAACACCTGAGCTGCAAATGCACTCATTTAGTATGGACATCATTAGATAATTTCTTAAAATACGTTACTTAAAAATAATGAAAATTAGGATTAAAATACATCAATTAGTATTTCAAAAGATGCCAGGTTAATAATCCCTGAGATAAAATATGAAGTTAAAATTATTACACTCTTAACAAGAAGTTATAAAAGTATCACAATCAAACACAGTTCTCAAAAGCAAGATTTTTTTAGAACACTTATATGATCTGTTATAGTATCTTTCAACAAATAAGCTTCAAAGTAGAGCTTTTTTTTTTTTTTTTTCCAAAAACACTTTATCAAAAAAGGGAGTTTGAATGGCTTAAGTGGAAGTCACCACAGAAAATAAAACATGGTTCCTAGATGAAGCTTTATTAATAGTGGTTTGGTGTCGTCCCCCCCCACTTGGCTTCCTTCCCCTTTTGCAAACAACTCCTGTGGTTTCTGTGTAAAGCAATCCTGCTCTAAGAAAATGCCCTGGGGAGTCTTTACGCAGCAGTATTAATTGTCTCCTAAATGATGAGATGTGATGTGGATTGATCAATGCAGCTAATGCAAGTGTTCTCTAGGTCAGCAGACAACACACTGGAACAAAACACAGATCAGGTTACCTCCAAGCTATCACAGCCTAATACAGAAAGCACTTAACAGGGATGACTACTGTCAAAACATGTGAAAGGAAAAGAGATGATGCTAAATAGGAAATTCATTAGACTTGACACTAAGTGACTAAAGGGTATTCTACAGTCTGTGTTACTTTAGAAGGTGCAATATAATAAAAATACGCTTTATGTCGTACTACGGACCAAACATACCCTGTTTTGCTATGCATAAACCAGGATGCAGTAAATGGAAATCACTGTTCCGTGAAGAAATACAACTGTGCAAAAGCACATTTAACATGGAGCAAGATACAGTTTTAAAGTGCATCACAACAGTAGCACATTTTGTTTGAGGGTTACATCAACAAAAAATGTAAAAAATCAAAACTGTGGAGAAATCGTCTATGTGTACAGTTGGGAACCACTTTAATCTTCTGAAGTGATGCTGTCGTATTCCTTCACACTACTCTAATAGCTTTTCACTCAGGTAACAGAATACAATAATTTACAAGAGTCACACAAAAGGAAAACTGTCAGCTGAATGACCAACCTCTATAACAAAAATAAACCTACGAATCAGTAAAGTTGGTGAATCTTCTGTCATTTTAAAAGCTTTTAGGCTCCATTAGTGTCTCAAGTAAAGCATCAGGTGTTTTATTATTTTCAGTTGTTTAACAGTTGTATCCAATCCTTTTTTTCCACATTTCCACAAGCAAAAGCTCAGCCATCTATATGCAGACTTTTTCTCATATAGTTTTCAAAAATATGTATTTAAAACGCAGGTCTCATTTTTGAAAGGGCTAAACTGGAGAAAAGCAAATTACTAAGTGCATTTTATTTTTTTTCAGCAAATATAGCATATACAAAATTATTCTTTTTTTTTAATTATTTACTCTTCAAATTGGAGTTAGGATCATATAGTGTACATTGTCCTTTACATACGAAGAGATAAAACATATATAAGAATAATTACTCTGCCTCAGAAAATGATCAGAGGTAAAATAGGTGGTCATCACCCCTGCACATTCCAAAAAAGAAAAAAAAAATTATGTACGTTCAGTAATACTAAAGTACATGACAGAAGTTTGCATGTGGCTGTAAAATAAGAAAACCACTATCTAAATACATGTTGCTGCTGCTATAATCATTTAATATTTGCTTTTTCTAAGTAGCCCAAGTAAATTAGTAATTGTATGTGCTCTACTTTTCTTTCCTCTTACATAAGAAATAAAATTCAGTTTGTATATGTACATTTTAACTTTTTCTTATGAAATAAAAGAGGCAGAATCAAATTGGACAAAAAAGCCTGCCAAAACAACAACTTCAACAGACTGTGAGAAGGTTGTTACTTATTAGACAACTCATGCAGCTTTTAAAACAAACACTAGCATAAATGCTGGAAGATGCAACAGGATAAAGGACACTGATGAGTTCAATTTTTATATTTATATACTTAACAGACATACATCTACATATGGTTACTATTAAACTTTTAAGCGTTTCGTTAAAGACTCTGATGCAATGTGTACAAATTCTACTTTATTCACAGAAACATCCACTAAACCTTAAATTTGCTTCTGTATTTCATGACCCTTAGCTGAAATCTTTTGGGGAATGCACTATACCTTTCCAAAGGACTGTCTGGCACTTATATGACTCTATGTACTTTTTACTGGGCTTTTACATTGATCTTAAAGAACATTTGAAAACCTAAAAAGCACAATTTATTACGAGCCCAGGGTAATCCAAATATATTCACTAATTAAATCTCCTTCTATTTTTCCATGTACCATGCCAATTTATTTGACACTAAAAGAGAAAACCTCACAGAGGAGCCACAGCTAAAACCTAAATGAAATGAACAGTTGCACTTCAATTTCTCATTAGCTGATTTGCATTAAGCTTTTTATTTTACTACCCACAGTGCAGCAGTCTACTAATGCTAAGATCCCATACATTTAGTTTTGTGACCCATGATCAAATGGCCTGTAGAGTAGGATTCCATATAACAGTGCCACCAACTGCTTCAGCCTAAAACTGATTTTGCAAATACTCCTAGTAAAATAGGACTAGTCGCACTTTGACACCACTCCCAAGCAATGTAAGAATTGTAAGTAATGTGCTTAACATGAAAGTTAATATGTAAGTAATGTGCTTAACATGAAAATCAGATAAACTCTTCCCTGCATATAGCATTTCCTCTCCACACTCGCATAAAACTTCAGCAAATGAAAAGTCAGACAAAAATGTCTTTTATTCAAATGCATTAGCAGTATTTCACAATGTCTTAAAGAAACACAAAAAACCTTTGTCATAAAATATGAAAAAATGTGCACAAGCTGAAATGCAACGCAAAAGAAGATCCATGTATGTGTGATATGTCATAAAAATCTCCACAGTACAGTTTTCTCCTTTGGTCACTATCTCTCTCCTGTCCTTTTGTTTCTTCAGAGAGAATTGATTGGACTTAATATACAGCCTTTTGCCATATTCATCACAGACAGAAAGATGGCTCTCTCTCAAACTAAATCTTCATGATCTAATAAACTTCCCAAATTGAAAGGGGAAACAAGGGCTAGTAGCAATTCTAGAGCATTGGTGTTCTGTGCTTATTTTCATCCAGACAGAATAATTATGGGACTATTTGCACAGCACACTCAAATTGGGAGTAAAATTTAGATTTCCATACTAAAAATTAAAATAGTCATTTTAATAGCAATTAGCATAGCTGAATAAAAGATGAAAATATAGAAGGGAGTCTATGAAATTGAACAAATATACATATTGCTCTTTAAGAATCTTCTTGATATAAATCTTGTGTTATAAAACCAGGGCATTCTTAACTTTGATTTTAAATTTAAGATTACTGAATGGATGCATTTAGCTTCAACAAAGCTCCTTTCTTCTTTCAGAGAAATAAACTGTTTCCTTTAAAATTTCATCTGCAATTACTCCTCCTGAAATAGTATTGTTTTCTGCAGCTACATTATACTTCCCATGAGTCAAGACTTTATTAAAAGTAGAAAGTTAGAATAAGTTATCTATTTCTTGAAACATGTTAACAAATATGATTACCAAGCACATGCACCTATTAAGCACATGACAATGAAATCTGCAAAAGTACGTTAGAACTTGGGGTCCTGTAACATCAGTCCTCTAATATTTTCTCATCAGGTGTTCACAGGAAGCCTTACTAGCTTCAGCAGAAGGGACTGACTGCTGAACTCATATTGATAACACATTTTTTAGGTGTGGCATATATAGTCATGCACATAAAATATGTGCATATACATATTCTTACTCACATATATACCAGTTTGTTTTAATTAAATTGAATAGGTGACCCGTTCACTAGAATTCAGATGTTGAAATGAATCAAACTTAAAAAAATCTGTAAAATGTATGACTGCTAAAGTTCTCAGAGTTATATGAAAACTTTAGATTTACAGTCCATTGTACTCTGATCACAAAGTGAATTACATGAATCCAGGTTTAACATAGTTATGAGTCTGAAGAAATGGATTATTGTCATGTGGGAGAAACCTAGGAAATTAAAAAGACTTAAGGAAAAAAAGCCAAACTTCATCATTATTAAGGGCTTAGAAGGGATGATGAATCATCTTACAAAGCAAACAATCCCTTGAATATAAACCCTTTTGCTGGACATCAGCTAAGGATTTAATGATGATTTCTGAAAAATTAAATTATATGAAGACAGATAAGGAATTACTGATTATTATTATACTGTTATGTGTAAGACAAGAAACAAGGATTATAACTACTTTTAAGTGTTATTTATATAAACCCTGTGCATTCCACTGCAATAACTGATAAATTTTCCAAAAATCAAAGGCAAAGGGCAGAGATTCTGTCCTGCTATGGTTTTATGAAGGAGTGTTACTCAGATGAGAAACACTCAGAGAGAAAGTACGTGTGCAAATCAATGACAGAGGGCTGCAGTGAAAGTGAGAACAGCCTAATTATTCTTTGGGAAAGCATGTTTCAGGAAAATAAAAGCTCTAGTACTAAGAAAGACCTCAAACCATGGGCAGAGACACTATGTTTTTATTCAGTTTCATTGAGGAAATAGTTGTCTTAATATATTATTTGTAAACTGATCTATAATAAACTACTGTTAAAACAAAGAAAACCAAAAATCACCTGATTCCATCATAACATTTACATCGACTGGCTTGAGAGCAGCCCTGAAGAAAAGGACTTGGGGCTACAGGCTCAACATGAGCCATCAGTGTGCACTTGCAGCCCAGAAAGCCAATCGTATCCTGGGCTGCATCAAGATAAACGTAACCAGCAGGTCAAGGGAGGTGATTCTCCTCCTCTACTCCATTCTCATGACACCTCACCTGGAGTACTGTGTCCACTTCTGGAGCCCCTATTACAAGAAAGATATGGATGCCCTGGAACATGTCCAGAGAAGGTCCATGCAGGTGATCAGAGGGCTTGAGCACCTCTCCTATGAAGACAGACTGAGTTGGGGTTGTACAGTCTGGAGAAAAGAAGGTTCCAGGGAGACCTGATTCTGGCCTTCCAGTATCTTAAGGGGGCCTACAAGAAAGCTGATGAGGCACTTTTTAGGATGTCAGGTAGTGGTAGGACTAGAAGGAATGGATTAAAACTATAGATAGGTTGATCCAGACTGGATGTTAGGAAAAAGTTCTTCACCATGAGGGTGGTGAGACACTGGAACAGGTTGCCCAGAGAGGTGCTAGAAGCCCCATCCCTGGAAAGTTTTAAGGCCAGGCTTGATGGGGCTCTGAGCAACCTGATCTAGTGGGAGATGTCCCTGACCATGGCAGGCGGGTTGGAATTAGATGATCTTTAAGGTCCCTTCCAACCTTGATGATTCTATGATCTAACTGTAAAAGCAGTTAGAAAGGGATGAAGATTTTTTCATTTTGCTGCTATTATATTGTATGTCAGAAAAGAATACCAAAATAGCATTTAGGGAAACTACCCCCTATTAATTTTCTCTTCTATCTCTAAAATTGTTTGGTAGATATGATAATCTGTCATCATCTCATCTTCATTTTCCTTAAATTGGAAAGGGAACACATTTCCTATAGGTGTCTGCACTCAAGAACAAAAATAATGAAAATAAACAATGGGAATACAATATATAGAATTAAAAAAAAATAAAAACAAACAATCAAACAAACAAAGACACTTAAATTTATTCATTACTATTTAAATGTTCCATCTGTGGAAAAAAATTAGATGAGTTAGAGTCCACAGATTATGTGACATTCTCTGCTAACAGAGAAATCTGCTTCAATTTTTCTCTTTATTCCTCTCAACAGCAATAGTATGGTCGATGGACAACAAAATGCTTCTGATTCTTATAAACATTTTTTCAAAAGGAAATGGGCTTGCCACTGCTTATAAATCTTTCCTAATAATGTAATATAATAATTTGCTTTTTCATATATTTTTTAAATTATCAAGGTGCCTGGAATGCTGCACAGTTACTATTTTTCCCCTATCAGTGAACAAGTAAGCATCTAAATAAATAAATAAACATGCTAATAAAAATTCAATACCTATTTTTTTTTTATGAAATTGTGAAAGTCTGAGAAGCAAAAGCTTTCAAAGCCATTAAACAACAAGCATACGTAATATCACCACAAGACCAAATCTGCTGGAGAGAAAAAAAAAAGCAGCTGACCTTATCTTTGGAGAAGGGCAACAGAATGGAAAGGAAAAAAAATACATGTGTTTTTCAAGATACCTGGAACAAATTTTCATATCAATAAAAGCACTTAACAGTATTTTTCATGCAAAGTAACGTTCAGTTGGCAATTACAGCTTTTATACTATAGTAATATGAACCTTTGTTAATAGTGCTTCCTACACATACAGTTAGCAAAGAAAAAAGCCCACTCATTTAACTAGTAAAATATACTCTGAGAAATTGTGGGAAGTGATAACAGTTCAAATCAGCAAGGGAGCTTTTGCCCTTAGAAAAAATTCCCAAGTTCTGTAGTTTAGAAGCCTGTGAAAAGCTTTGGAAAATTCTCCTAGATAAGTCCATCTGCTCAAGAAATCAAATCACCTAATACAGTCATTACTATGCATCTGTTTGGAGGAAGCAAATACTGCATTCAGGTAATGAGCTATACTCAAGGTTTAGATTACAGATTCTGTTAAAATATTTGCAACTGAATGTATTTTTTTATATATATAGTAAGTAAACATTGAGAGTGATCACAGAAACATGATTTTTTGAGAATGTGCTTATTACTATTTTTAATCTAAGTCATGAACCTGCAAGAAAATACCTTTATCTGTAGTGTTCAAGATGAATGCTAGAGACCAAAGTAATTTCAGGTAGGGATAAAATGGAGACAGACACACTGTAGCAACTGTATCATAAGAATTATTCTGAATTCCAGTTCAGAAATAAGGAAAGAGACAAGGACACATATACACTTTTTATTTTCATACCAGGAAGAATGCTGTCATGTCAAAACCAGGATGAGAACCCATCTTAATGGAGTCATTATAACACACACACAGAGCACGCACATATAAACTCACGTGCACACACACAATGACACACATCTTTTCGTATCTCGCTCCTTGTGCTTTCTTCTCTAAATGTTAGTCCAAAACCATGTTCTGCTTATAGTATATTTTAGTTGCCATATGTTTAATTAAATCCATTGCTCCCCAGGAATGGACTTCTAGTCTAGGATTTATATCAAAAGGAGGTAGGAAGAGTTTGTGTCTTTAGTATGCCAGTTATTTTTGTTTGTCTTCCTAGATCCTTCCTAACTTCCAGACTGTAATGCTTTTATAGCATGTCCTGATGTTTTATTTAAGAATAGCATTTATCTCCCTGTAAATTTAGCTTTCTAAAATTTAGGAATCAAGTCAAAGGTAGCTCTAAGACAGACATGTCCATGAATAGTGCTCCCCATCCATTTTTGGATGGAATCATCCCACAAAGATACAAAGCTTTCACCCATACCCATACAGGGAGCTTGGAGTAATAACTGTGACTAGACACCAGGCTTCTCAAGGGCTCACTATATACACATATAAAGTGATACTGGTTTCCAGAGGCAGATAAAACATCAATGTTGAATTACTCTTAATATTAAAAGCTGTAATAATTATTATTAATAATATATAATAACATTGAAAGCATTGCCTGGGTGTAGAAATAAAGCAGTATGCAAAATCATTTTGATGCAGTACAAGATAAACCAGTGTCGATAAAAGTACTTCCTTCCAAAAGCAAGTTCTAGAATCATTTGCACCTATCAGCAGATTTATATAAATTCACCCATCTTTTGTCATGTAAAAGTCCATAATAAAAAGGGGTTTAAAATGTTATGTAGGCAGAACTGATGGAGACTGTCAGGTTACTAAGCAGTAGATAAATGAAAAATAATAAAAGATGTCACATTAAAACAGGATAATCAAATCTAATCACACACTGACATTGTGATCAGAAAACTTCTCCTGGAAGGCTGAGTAAACATTTACCTACACTTTAGAAAGAGAATATTACAACAGTGTGAATTACAGTTACATGTACCAAAACGCACAAGCAACCTGTATAACCCAACATGAAATAAACCCACTTGAAATAAAACAAAAATATAAACTGAACATCACATTCAGAAAATCTCCTGTGAAATCAGCGGGAAAGTGGAATCTGCATCTCAGATGACGTCAAGGCAGCAGTTTTTCCACTGCTAATTTTGCAGAGACCCTCTGTGTGGGTTGGAATTTCTAACAAATCTAAAAGCTGCTAATGTTCAGATACTCCTCCATGGCCCTGCTGTGCAGCAACGTAAGACAAACTTCACAGAATTAAGAACCTCACCAGTTCTCCTGAATAGGCAAGGAGAAAACTCATGTTCACCTCTAAAAATCAGACTCTCTACTGATACAAATACATGAAAAATTTCTTCTCCGGCCAAGAGCTTACCTTTGTAGGATAGCAGCAGAAACATAAATGAAGAATGTGAACTTCAAAACAGTATCTATTCTGTACTAAGCACCTGTATGAATTCTGCACTGGGAATGGCTCAGCTCTTAAATCTTGTTTCCTTCCCCAAGTCTAAAATAGGCATGCTCATATAGCTTCTCTAGCATCAGGGGAGCATTGCACATACATGTGTTAGGGATGGGTAAGAGGGAGGGTACAGCTGCTATTCTGCTGCTCTTCCCATCCTCTCCAACTGCAGAACTACTTCCTTGCTGCAGGAAAGAAGCTGGAACCCAGTAATTTTGCTGCAGGATGAGACAAAGACTGTTTCAAAAGTCCCGTACCACTTGGTACTACACTTTTTGTGACAGGATTTAGAGCCATAGAGACAGGGACACCTACAGCCTGATTACACTGGCCAACAAGAGTTGGATTAATTAAAAGACCATTCACAGTAACCAAACCTTGATCTCTTACCCACCAAAATAATAGCATTACGCTGGGTGGTTGGCCTTCAATATGCTTTTTTAATATTACTGTGACAAATTCAGGTGGCATCATCAACCCAGGTAAAGTATAATTCTTCATTCAGCAAGCCAAGTTAAGCTAAGGCAGGAATGTATGTTAAACTGAACATATGTGTCAAAATGCTTTAAAGCCCAAAGGGGGAGTCTAAAAGATCCCTGTCCATTGTTTTATTTTTCCCTGAGTATCACCTGCCATCAATAAAGATAGAGACTTTTTCTTGCCCTCAAAACTTAATTACTTGGAGTCTAAGATTTCCAAGTTCACTATTCAATAGTCATTTGCTCACTTCTCATTTTAGCCAAATAAATCATACCTTTGGATTTTAAAGAAAGAGCCTACAAAACACTCATTCATGGAAAAGGTGTAGCATGGTGGCTTGCTGAGGGTTGGAATGTTATTTAAATGCTAACAAGGTGCATTTTCACGAATACATTTGAAATGGCAGTAAACAAAGACTAGCTAAACAAAGTGAACTTTTCACAATGTGAAAAGTGTTGTATTGATAAAACTTACTGCAAAGACTGGTTTTAGATTTTTGTACATCCAGAGCACTGGCAGTTGAAACTAACACTACTTAATATCAAAGGACATAAGCTACTTAAGTATAGGTTGGGAAAAATTATGCCTAACTTTTGCTGGATATAGCAAAAAGTTGTGGAAAAAGCAGGAAGAGAGCTGCAACCATGCAAGTAGTTTACACAAGCAGAACACCTGCTAGTCAGGAATACATTTTGATCATTCTGACCCAGACATAATTACAGCACAATATAAATAAGGCTCAACTTTTTCAATCTGATTTTTTTTATCAGAGATTTGATTGCATGTAAGTGTATCTGTGGTTTACACCTTTTTTGATACAAGTATTTGGAATATGTCCAGCACACGCTTCTTTGAGCAGGTATATGCAAAGTGCATTAAAAACTAGCTCTCTGAAGTGAAACAGATGCAACTGCAAACAATTATAAATGAAGAGTTTTGTAGTACTTGAAGACAAAATCCTAGCAAGAAGCATTTCTTCAAGTCTAAAAATAAAATTTAAAAAAAAATAAATGCAGTAAATAGTTCCTAATCACAGATAGAAATAGCATAAACCAAGTGAAAACTGTGCACTGGTATCTCATATTGATTTAGACCACGTTTTACAACTATATGCACTAATACTCTTTTCTGGAACTTTAATTTGTTCCTACTCAGAACAAGTAACTAACTGAACAAAGCCTCAGTAATAACAACATATCCTCTGTTTTTCACAGCTTAGAGGTTGTAAGTGGACTGTTCCAAATATTGCTATTGACAAACTATCAGAATTACATCAGCTTTTAAAAGCTACCTGCTTTTCTCAGAATCTAATTCTCTCTCTGCAAAATCAACAAAACAGACCGAAATAGGAATGAATTTCCCATTAATTCTGAAATATTTTAGCACTGAGCAAACAAAGACAATTTTAAAAGGTGTATAATCACTTAACAATAGACTAATACATCATGAAATGGGAAAAACAGATGCAGAACAATTTTTTAATCATTCATAAGATTTTTGATCCTTTTTTATTTTTTGATTATTCATGATTTACTTTTTTTTTAAGTCAAGGAAATTTGTTTTGCCCATTTGAAAAAGAACTTCCCAGCCTAATTAGATTTCTCAATCTTCTCACAAGCAATCTAAATCCATGGATTGTTTACTTATACACTATACAAAACGCTCTCTTTTTCTTCATCCCCACTCCTGATAAAACAAAACAAGATCAGAATCACAACAAAATTAATTTCATGAAGCTGGGATTAATAAAGTCTATTTCCCTACAGATCTGTATCTTTGTGTCTAAGGTAAGAAGATGCAGGCTCTGACTGACACTCATCTTGGAGCTGTCTATTTTCTGGGGACAGCAAATACAGACATAAGCTGATACCTTCCTTTATGATAGGAGTTCATAGCATCATTCTCCAATCCACGGGTGCTTATCTTTACAAAGCATGTAATAATTTTATTATGAGAGATGTTCACCTCTCTGTGAAATGTGGATCATGTTAGAAAAGGGTTCAACTTGACTTTACAGAAACATCAGGCAAGGTAACGCTAAGGCTGATCAAATCAACAGTCTTGCTGAAAACCCTCTTAAACAGTGATCTACTCAGAAGCAATACTATATGCATATACTTATTAAAAAAAACTAAACCTAAATTCAACTATTATGCATTTGTGTATTTAAGCTTTTTGCATGTTTTGGTAAAAGAGGACTAGTACAGTTTGAACTTTGCTTTCCAATTAAATGTACAAACCTTTCTTATACACATAAATGGTGCTCTTAAAAGTATGTTTATGAACCAAAACAAGCATCTTGAAAGGGACTCCTGCAACTCTAATTCCTCTTTAAGACTAGGTTCTAAGTTGAACTTTATGGCTAGTAAACAAATACAGGGTGACTAAACTACTGTGTCAAGTGTAGAAAATGGATATTTACTTCTATAAAACCTAGAAGATTTCCTGATTACCATGCATTAAATTTGCATTTCCTGCTCAAAAAACATGGAGGAATTTTTAGAGCACCATGACATTTACATCCTGATACCAAAACCACTCTGAATTACATTCACGACAATTATATCCTGAGACAAAGAATCACGAGACCGTGATAGGTCCCCCCAGCGACTGCATTTTTCACAGCTTTTTGTACAACTCCTAAGAAAACACATTGCAGACTGGAGGATTCTGAATATGATTGATTGAAATGGTGAGGGTAAGGGGGAGGTATTTATATGCACAGGACGAAAGAAGTAACAAGAACTTTATATAATCAGTCAATTGAACAAAAAAAATAACAAAGAAAGCAACAGTTTAACAGATACAAGCTATTTTAACTTGAATTACTAAATTGTGAAAAATACAAATTAGGTAAAAGGAATACATTTAGAGCTAAAAAGCTTAAATGAAAATTAGTCATAAAATATATCACATTATTCTGTTGGTTATGGTAAGCCTTGTTATTTTGTACTTTTTAGACAGTGGTTTTTCACTGCAGCATTTGCTGTAAGGTTGTATTTTGTTTGCCTTGCTAATCATGAATATTACCTAGTCTTAGAACATGTAAATTTGTAGGTTTCTTGCTAACGTGCTATGGAATTCAAAACCTATGGGACTCTGGGACTTTAATTTAAGCCTCTGGCAATGAAGATGCAGCTGTTCATTTATAAGCAATCATTACAGCTACAGAAGTTATAAGATTAAATTTGAAAAGCCACTTTCCTGAACTTTTAAAATCATTGAATTAAAGCAGGATCAGAGCTAATTTTTATTAGAAATATTTTTACTCATTAACTTTCTTCCAACTTTAAAAATCAAACCAAACCAATTTTACATAGCATTCCACCTAAGCCTGCACCAGGTTAGCATTGCAGATTAAGTATTAGTATTTGATTATTACTGTAATGTTTGTTCTTCACATACATAATTAGAATATATCATCAGCCATGACCCAGTCAAGAGTCTTTTGAGGTTGGCATTATGAATTCTATTCTATATTGGCTCAGGTGCAACTCCACACTACTAGCAGAACTTTTAAAAATGAAACTTATTCTATCAACAAATCAAACCAGAATTATAAAGTAGTGTCACTTACTAGCATTCTAGAAATGTCTTCCAATAAATGTATAAACAAAGCCAAATATTTTATCAACTTATGAAATCTACAGATCTCATCTCTCCTGACACATTTTCTCACTGATATGATGGGACAGCTGTGTACCTGTTCTACAAGTTACTTTTTTAAATAGATACTCTATTTTTTAGGAGTAGTACAGTATCCAGGGTGCAAAGGGCTGATCGTGACAGAGTCCAGAAACTCTCAAATAGTGCCAAAGCTGAATTCCTGCATCTAAAGTCCAAAGCTATATTGTCCTAGGAGAGACCTTAGAAAGCCTGGCAAGCAAGATCGCATGGGAGTGCAAGACAATCAAATGATACCAAAGAAAGAAGTATTTTCAGATGGATGATAGAAATAGAGTCATATTACTATGCCTCTCTTTGCTGGTAATAAGAGGAAGTTTCCTTATGTGTGCAGCAGCTGCACTGTTTAATTCCTAGTAGCTCCTTAATATTTTGTCCTGAGCACAAAGTTTCTTCTTGAATGGGCAGTATAAAGATCAACAAGACAGTCCCTTATAAATGCCCAAAAGCCATAAGACAAGAAACTTACTTTTCTCTTTCATTCTTCCTCCTTTTCCCCAGTGAAATACTTCTCTTCATTAAAAAAAATTACGCTTGGAAGACAATGCTTCCTAAAGCAGGGCAAGGCTCCCAAAAGACATAATCATCCAGGTTTTGTGATCTTCCTACAAAGAAGTAGCCTTAGTTGCCTTTCCTCACAGATCTAGTCAGTGACATGAAACTGCAGCAATAATCCTTAAGGAACTAAGAGTGAAATGTTTAAAGTTCTCCGAAGCAGACAGAGGATCCTTTCAAATGCAGTTTCACCTTTTCCTTGCAGACACCCTGGGGACTCCCTTCAATAGCACAAGACAAATATACACCGCAAATAAATGTGAAACATTAGAAAAGAGTCTGAGGGTAAGGTGTTGGTTAAGAAAAACTGTATCTTGCTAGTAGGACCTCTAAAATTAGATGATTTGGGTTGGTGTAAAGGCCATACATTCAGGTAGTGAAAATTTCTGAAGTAAGGGATACTAAGAATTTCCACTCCTTTGTCTGTCTCTCACAAACCTCTCCTTTTTATACTCTTCAGAAGCTCTCTACAGAAGAAGAAAGCATAGAGAAATAAGACAGAAAATCCACCTAGTTTTTTGTTCTACATTTATTTACAGTGATTAGCAATCACCATGAGAACTGTTTTCTAGCTATCAGCTAAGTAAAATATAGGCAGCATAAAAGGAGATTTATAAGTATGAAGATGGTACTAGGTGCTGCATACATCTGTTTTATTTTGTTATTTGCTATGTCACAACCTCTGGCACACGTGATTAGGAATAAAGTTAATGAAGGATGCACCTCTCTAATAAAAATCCAGCAAGACACAATATTTTGTTGTATTACTTGCAGGTAGGTATTGCTCACATTATCAAAGACAGTTTTGTATGACATGTAGCTAAAATGAAATCTAGGCTTGAGATTTTTTGCTTTAACTATCTTCTGACTTAATGTGTATGTATAAGCACATGCGTATAATCTCTGGAAAACTGCTATTTTAGTTCTGTTAAAGTGACAAACTTTAAATGCCCTATCTTCTGCGGACTGATTTACACAAGACAGTATGCTCCAAAATTCTGGCATGGAGATGTAAATTTTGTTTTCCCTACTCTATTATATTTTATTTAGTCCTGTTAGGATTGCATTTCATTCCAAGTTGACTCTAAATCAAATCTTCTAAAGGAAATCCCTTTAAGACACTTCTCTGATGCAGTCATGAGGTACTTAGAGTGGTAGCATGTAAATGAGTACATTGTTGATGCTCATTTGGGAAATTGTCAAACATCACCCAACTACTGTCAGATTGAAGGACTTGGCAAGAAACCATAATGTGAAGGTATTTCATGTGCTAGCAAAGATTAGAAATCATTATTCCTGACCAGGAATGTGAATCTTGCTCAACTATCTAAAGAATATCTACCTACAGTGCATATCACAAAAAGCTCCTAGGAAATGTGCATCTCCAAAGTGTTAACCAATGAGAATGTAACCAAAAAAAAAAGATCTTCCTCTGCTCACAGGGTCTGTAAATGAACCTGCAAATCAATAATGAAATAATCAAGATTTCTCCATACATTACTTGAGAATGTCTTCTAAGTCAGTAAGTATTCACATGCGTATAGCATGTGTTTTAATCAGTGGTATGGCTGAACAGCTAAAATAAAAAAAAAAAAAATTAGCCCTCAGGGAAGCCGGCAGGATAAACCTTTAGAATTTTAAAAAAGATTGCCAGTGAGATCAGCTTTTCTTTCAGGAAAAGTATTGCTTCTGTATCTTTTTAATACACAAGACAGAGACATTTTTCCTATAATATTCAACTGTATTGCAATCATATCGCAATATAGATCTATTTTCTGGTATACCCACAGACATCACGTGCCCAAGACAGCAAGGATTCAAAACTAACTTTTGTGCTTGCAATAATTCTTCAATATGCAAGGTAACATTAACTTTGCTAATCAACACCAATATTTCATCTAACAGGTCACTGGAAGGCACAAAGAAAGAGAGTGAATGACAGTTTGCTGCAAATTCACCACAAAGGATTCAGTTTTCTGGGTTGTTGTGTGGTTTTTTTTCAGCATCAGAAAATGAACACTGTATTCCTTAGATCCTGGAGGTTTATTAAAGCAAAGAATGTGAAAACGAAAGTAGGGCAATTGAAAATAAGGCTGAATGTAAGGTTTTCCATGGGGAAGGAAGATATTTTCATATAAATATCTATAGACACATAAACACCTCTATAAAAGTGTAAGAAAAAACTAAACTAAAATAAAATTTAAAAAAAAATCCCTGTTGTCTAAAATTCATTGTCTTTAAAATGAATAACCTAATAAGAAAACAAAACAAACAAACAAAAAAATCCCCCCAAAAAATCCACACACCAAGAGCTTGAAGAAAAACCCAACAAACCCTATTTGATAATGTTGACATCTCAAGTCTTTTTGTATCAACTACTAGGCATTTTTGCAAATACCACTGTAAAACTCCACTATCACTGTCTTAGACTAAGCAGTATTTAGTATAAAAACAAAATTGCAAACAAGGAAGCAAAACAGGCCAGGAATTTCCACTTCTCCTTTACTCTGCTTAAATAAATAATTGGATACCATATGATTAAACGGAATTACACTAACAAGTATAGCCTGCATGCATGCATTTTTACACATATAAACAAGAGACAAAACTGTATCATCACTGTCAGCAAGTCACCTTCATTTGCAAGGATAAGGATATGAGCCACATAACTCCCCATTGGGTCAAAATTAAAATGGAAGTAAATCAATTTTGTAATTATTAATATAATAGATAAGAGCTAGGGTGGTGAGCCATCAATTCTAATTAAAGGCTGCAATTAAAGGATACTTCAATCAATCATCTCTGTGAAAGTATATTCTGTTGATTGCTACATTAATTATTAAAATCATATTAAAAGAAAATTCAGATTTAGTTACCTGCCAGCTACTTCAAAATAATATTCTGAGCCTTATAACTAAATCAGTGATGTCATAACTAGGACTAATTTATTTTCTTTCTCTGTAAAGAATTGCATAAGACACTATCTCAGGTACTCAAGTAGTGCAGTACTCAACTACTTATTCTTAGAAAGGATACACAAGAATTTTACTTTCTGCCTCAGTCTATGTTACATTAACTCCGCATGGCGACCCTTTAGTACTTGCTTTTCACTGAGCAGGATTTGTCAGAATACCAGTTTATGTGTTGTGTACTCCACTTATACGTGAATATCAGACAATTCTAAACTATGCACCTTTTGCAACTGACAAAACCAAGAGCTGGCTGCATAATGGAAGGAAGAAAAGTTAAAATACAGTTTGCAGTTTTGCAGCTCAAATTGAAATAAAGGCAGATGGAAAGCAGAGCTCATAGTTAAATAACAGCACATGAGGTCCTTGACTCAGCCATGTTTTATGTTTCTGTGAAGAAAAAGTACACAGAGAAGATAGCAGTTGAAAAGATCATGAAGTGTGCCACAAAATTCAAGTTAAAGCCAATCTCATTTAAGAAAAGAGCACAGAAAAGATTGAAGTAAATATGCTGCCAGACACAAAAGAAGCAGAGATCTGGTTGTGCCAAGTAAGAATCGTGAAAATCTGTTTCCCACCTTAGTGCTTGTATAAACAGAGCTTTTTAGTCTGGTATGATACAAAGACAAAAAGCTGTTTTCTTCTTTCTAAAGTACAGATGTTATCAGTATTATCACATACAGCTTATTAATATCTGCAGTAAGCTGACGTAATGAGAGGAAAGCAATTTACAGTTGCAAATCTCACAAATTCAACTCCACAAGTGCAGTACCTAGTGGATCAAAGTAACTGCTTTGTTACCTTATCAAAACAATCTCTCAATTATTATTTACATGCCATTTGAAATGAAAAGATTACCAGATGCTTTCAAAGACCACAGCCCCTTGACTTTGAGAGAACTGAGTTATACAAATGTTAAGAATATCTCCTTAAAATCTTGATTTTTGTAAAAACCTCCTCCAAATTGTCAAATTTCACAGTTGATTTTAAGCTGGTAATTGTATCAGCAGGCAGCCAGGCTACAGAAATCTGTGACAATAAATCTATGGATTTATGACTGCCACCCACTGCAACTGACTGCTCTGCAACTACAAGTCATAATCAGAAAAAAAATAAATTAAAAACACATGAAAGGAGAAAAAGGAGGATAAGGAAAAATGTTAATTAAAAAAAAAACAACAACCTTATTTATTAACCCAGTGTCTACCCTAACAGAAGTGAACACAAAACCCATCCCTAATAGCTGAAAATTCCATCTGCTTCTTCAAAAATAGAGATCAAACTTAGAAAATAAACTAAGGTTTTAACTAAAGAAACTAACAAAATATCTATCAATCAATTAAAACTTGCTTCTTTTAATTGTGTTCCAGCAGCCTTAGCCTCCTTTGAAAGTCAAGTAAGTAACAGCAGGCGATAGCAGCAGGTGAGAAGGAACAGGCAATGGCAGCAGGTGAGATGAGCTATAGATGTCATATGCTGTCTGGCTGAATGCATAAACACAGGTTTCAAAAACCTGCTGTTGATTTAGACTCACTAAACTCAGTCAACCAAAACCACTACAAAACTAGGTTGTCAGGTTTGGTTTTTTTCCACTGAGAGTATGTGTCTTTAGAAGGCAGACGTCTCCTAAAATACCTAGGGAAATCAGTGAATTACCTGCTACCTTTTATAATACAGTACACACTTATGTGGTATTAATTCCCTAATATTACACGCACAACATAGCATCTAATCACATTTAGCATAAGCAAATACAAAGACTGGTGGAGAGAAAATTAGCTTTACCAATTTATAATCTCAGATAAAATTTTTTTACAGTGAGTATCAATATGTCCCAGACCCCTTTTTTTCTTTAAATTATCATTACAATTTCAGTAATTGCTTAATACCACTAAAATAAAATAAAAAGAAAAAAGAACAATAACAAAAAAAAAAAAACAAACACCAAAACAAACAAACAAAACGAACAAAAAACCCCACATGATAGTAAATACTTAAGATAACAACAGAAATATATTAAAGTTTTTTACAAGCACAAACATATTAGCAATACGTTAGCGATTGAACTCCTGGTAAGAGAGTGTATATGCCTTTATATAAAAAGAGTTAAAAAACCAAACCAAAACAAAACCAAACAACAACAACAAAAAAAGAGCATAACAACACAGAAACAACTATATCAATTTACACTGTTGTGCTCTTCCAAGTGCCTCAGACTCCAGGGACAGGATTTTAAGAGCAGTTACATTTGTACAGTAACTGTTGCATTCAGTTTGCCTCACAACAGTGATTAAAATGGCTCAGAGAAAGAGTTATCATCCTGAATGTACTTAATCATCAAGGATTAGGCAAGCTGGTTTACAAATTTCTGGCTTTTCCTCTCATATGAAATTACTTTCAAATATTAAGCCTATACAATCTGATTCCACCAGTTATTGACAGTCCTCAGTTTCCACTGACTTTGCCATGTAGGCAGCAACATGAAGGCCAAGGTTTATAACTCAATAGACTAGGAACAAACCCCATTTCCCTAGTTTTACTGTACATTTATACCCCATCTACATGATGGTAATACTTTTATACCTCATTAACCAAAGGGGGGGGTTGATTAAGCTCTGTGTTTTGGGGGGTTTTCTGTGGGTTTTTTGGGTCTGTGTTTGGTTATTATGAACCATATTTTTTACAAGACTATTTCTAAAGCTGTTTCTACAGTAACAGTGATTTTTAAAGAGATACAATTACATTTTTGTTTGTTTGGTGCCTTACATTATAAGCAGACCAAGAGTTATTACTAAAGCCAACACTAAGGTTTCTTAGTATATTTCTTTTTGACTTTAAAAAACAGTATAGTTTATGCTAAGAAATATTGTAAATATTTGAGCATAATTCTTACCAGAATGCATTTAATAATCCAACAAGATTTGTTATGTTACAGTTCCTTTAGCAATCATTCACACTTGGTAACTATCTTTTCATAAGGGTACTTGCCAGAAGTATATAGACTATTACTCCAGGATTCCTTTCAAAGCCCTCTTATTCTGAGTTAGTACTATTCATTTTATTTCCAAGGTATTTATTGTTCTCAGCCATGATATAGAGCATCTATTAAGTTACATCCAGCTAGCCTGTAAGATTATTTGCAATATCAATTCACAGTGTTTCATCTCTCAACCTCTGTGTACTATTCTTTCATAATAAACACCAGCATCTCTAGATTAAACACCAAAATCACTTTATTAAAATAACTAAGATTAGAAATACGGGGTTTTTTTATGAGGATTTCACTAGATAGTTACAATAGAAAATAAATGTCATAGAGTTGAAAATAATTACATTTCAAAATAGAATAAACCCACATATTTTATGTACCATATATATGGCATATATCTTATATATTTTTATATACCAACATAAACCAGTACTTTTTTTGTCCTGATTAGGTAAAGGTCTTAGCTCTTGTCAAACAGGCTGTTTGCACTGGATGGGGTAATCTGTGTTTACTACTTAAAGCAGTGCAGTGAATGAAAATAGAAGAGAGCTTTACAGTTTGGAGATTGCTGGAAATAATCAAGACCAATAGTGATTTTTGTGAACAATAAAATGCAAAAATCCAGTAATTTTGTCTATAGGTGCAGACACTGAATGTCCTGACAGGTGGAAGGAGACTAAAATCAAACAAAGCACTAAATCAGTTATTACCCCAGTTGCACACAACCCCCTTCTGACAGATGTGGCTGCCCCTGAAACAGTGGCATCTGATCAGATTAGAAATGAACTCCTGAACCTTCAGTTTTGAGCCTGATATATCAGGATAAACCAAAATTGGAACTAGTTTACCTTAACAAGCTGTGCTGAAATCTGTGGTAGTTCAGGAGTTGATTTGTAAGTGGATCATATGCTCCTGTCATGAGAACAGGAAAGTCTACCACCAGGGCTGCAAGCAGCAACAGCTTCAGCTGTGTGAGGTTTAACCCCTGGCCATGTCTGTCAGAGCCTTAATTTGAGAGAAACATAAATGCACAATCAGAGTAATCACTAGAAATAAAACAATTATAACAGTGATTAAAATTAGAGGTCTCCCAACTCTGGTACCTTGTTCGTTCCCAGAGGAAGTGTCAAACATTTAGAAGGAAAGCACAAAGAAACCCTGTGTTAGGTAGGTATGAATCACGATCAGTTTTTATTTCATAACCTTTTACTATTGTTTAGCTAGCCAAGGTAGCTCAGTCAGATCCTTCACTACACACTTTTAAACATCCCTCATCTCACCAACAAAACACTGACATTCTTTGACTTCAGCACATTTGTCTGGGATAACAAAGGCTTTGGAGCTTTCTGAAAAATAATATAAAATCCAAAGTATTGTCTGATGCATGCTTAAATGTTGTGAAGAAAGTTTAAGCTAATGACAACTTTGGAGAGATTCAGAATGAGATCTCTTTGTTGAGAAAGTAGGTAGTAAAAACTGTAGTGCAAAAGCTGCATATGCAAGCAGAACTAAAAGCAAAATTACAGAAATTACTACACAGTCCTATTTAAATATTTTATTTTCTACCCTAAAAATATTTATTTTCCTACTTAAAAGTTTTTCACATTAGACACAATGTAAGCTGTGACTAAAATTCATTTAACTTAAAAGATTATTCAAAGTTTACTGCTGTGTAGTCCATCTTCCTTTATCCAAGTACCTCGTCATTTGTATTTATTTTATTCTTTAGTTTTTGAAAGCATTAATCTTAGTATTTTAAATTATTCAGCTAAAAGAAGAAATATATCCAAAACTGAAATTTTGGTAGGGAGAGAAATCCTTAAACATTGGGACCAGTGATTATGACGCTTGCACTCATACACTGACTAGAAGTGTGTCCATAGGAAGAGTCATTTTTCAAAGCAGGATGAATTTAAGTAGTGCTCTGACAAAGAAAGGACTGTAAAGGGTCAGATTTTGTAGAAAGTTTCAGTGGTCTAAACAATGAATTAATTCCCTGTCTGATATTATCTCCAAGTCTATTCAAAGCAGTTAGCAGGTATGAACTAATATAGCATATGTTTCCTGTTGTGCTCTTTTGTTCAGGTTGAACCTTATCTATAGCATATGAACAATAAGTGACTCTTAACAATAATTCATTAAAAAACAAAACAAAACAAACAAAAAAACAACTTTGTAGAACTGCATTTAGTTTTTAAATTAGTAGAAAAAAAGCCTATATTTAATTGCAACATGTTTGTTCCAATTTACAGTAATAGCTATCCTGGATCTCACAGAAACATATCAGAGCAGCTCTGCTCTAAAAGAAAACACAATGGCTAAAAACACCTGAAAATAGCTTTTCACAGAAATATGATACTACAGTTCTCCATCTATTGACATCCAATCAAGTTGTTTAAAATCACACCAGTAAATTAAAGAAATGCAGTCTGATTGGTGAGTGCAGTATGGTCAAGTGAATCACAGTGAACACGAGATAGGAATTTCTTCTGGAAGGAAAATTGAATTTTTTTTTTTTTTTTTCCAAAAAGATAAAACCAGTAGAAAGTGGTAACAATCAGCAAATTATTGTTTCTCATTGCTCTCTTAGAGATGTGGGGTTTGTTTTGTTTTTTACAGAAACGGTTCTATTTGAATTAGTGCTATTTACAGATGTCTCTGAGGAGCTGAGCTGTCAACCTTTATATTGTTTTTGAAAACAGAGCACACTCATGATAATTTTTCATTAATAAGATTTATGTTTTAAGTACTACAATTCTGAATTGTTTCTAACCTTTTAGCTTCAACATCAGGCTACACTGTAGAGCGAGTCACAACAGAATTCTAAAAAAATATATTGAACTCACATACTGAATTTTTGCCAATAATACATTATTCACATATGCTGAAACTCATTTACTTACTGACTCTCTATACACTAAAATTATCCCAGCCACACCCCAAGTAGCTATTGGTGAGTATCTGGAAAAACAAAGGAGTCAAATTCTCTAAGACAATCTGAAAAGTGTGGCAGCTGAACAAATCTGGAAATAAATCAAGGTATAAAAGCTGCTTTACTTAGGTTGCTGATGAGCATGCTGAAAAGCCATGTCAGGTGAATTACTTCTGATATTTCCAACCAGCAACCAAAAAGTCATAAAAGACCAAGTGGCAAAATCGCATTGCTTCAACAGAAGAGGGATTTACTTATTCCACTTCACTCTCTACAGCTTATCAGTCACATCCTAGTGTGTTGTCATGCTGCAGAATGAATAATAGCTTGATGAAACTAAAAATTTTGAGAATTTTAATATGCAAAAGAAGCCTGAACAGTCAGTTTTCAAACATTTAGCAATTTCACTCATTAGTCATGCATATTCAAATATAGATTAAACCAAAACTCATTCAAATAAGCTATACTAAGGATTTTAGCTGTATGCAACATGAGTTTGTCTCACCTGCACTAACATTCTAGGTGGAATCCCCATCTTTTGCTTCATTTCTCCAACTGGTAAGTACAGGATAAGGTTGCCACATTTGTCTTCCTCCTATTTCTCATGGGTTTATGCTTTATTAAATGAGTAAAGTACCTAAGTTTTAAGTTTATTCAAGTGTACAACCACTTTTGCAGAAAATACTGTATTCATGTTATTCTCTTATGTTTTATTTATTTTCAAGACACATGGAAAATATTTCAAAATAAGTGTATTATAAATGGAATTTTTAGCTGCCATGGAAAACAAATAGACTGAAACCACATTAACACAATACATGAAAACTAATCCTTTAATATTTTGGTGTCTTCATTCAATAATCAGGTCACCACACAACTAAGTGGAATTTGCTAGACAAGGTTAGTTAAATACAATGCTTTCTTTTTTTTAAGGTTAGTACATACACAGCTTTTAGACAAATATAACAACTCATTTCTCTTGTCTATTTTCCTAAGAAAATTCAAATTATTTACTGAAATTTCAGTACAGGTATTATTAGAAGGATGTAAAAGTCTAATCTTAAAGTAACTCATTAATTTTGAATAGTCAGGCAAACACAATGCTATTTCTGTGAAATGATTTTGGTTTTGCAAACATGAGAGTATTAAAACCCAGTGAAAAAGAAAAAAAATCTGTTCGTATCCATAATTGTATTTCTTTTCAAATTCCTGCTCTAGTTGTGCCATTCTTTTTTACATCATCTTGTCTCAAACAAGGTTACTATCAAGATAATTGTATCAGCTTTTTGCTGACAGTACAACAACTTAGTATTTCAACAGTGGAACTTGGGGAGCACACAGTGTAGTTTCACACTGTGTTCTCCGCTACCCCACATAACAGAATTATTTCCATCCCCTGTAATCCTGCATCCCACACTGCACTCTCCCAACACGACCCAGATCATTCTGAACAAACATCATCTTCCCCATACAAGTGTTACTTTGCATATAGTCTCTTCCTTCCCCATACTGCCTTGACAGTGACTCTCCCTGATTCTTCTTTGGCCAAAACCATAAATTCCTCTTAGCCATGAACAGAAACTGAAGGGGAAACTGTATTTTCCTGTACCTATAATGGTGTAAGGACACAGGTAGGTCAAGAGTAGGGGAATTTTTTTTTTTGCCATTGGATCAGATGGGAAAAAAAAAAAATATTCAGAGAAAGGTTGTCCTGCTGCTTCTAGAGAACAGGCTTTTCAGTTCAGGTAGTCTTCTGCTAGCAATACAACCTTGCAGTAAAAAAGGCCAGTAGCATCCTAAAGTGCATTGGGAAGAGCCTCACCAGCATCTGGTCAACATGTACAAATACTGGTGGGAGGAAATAAGCTAAATAGTTATAAGCTAAAAAAATGCTGCTCAGAGAGATTTTCCAGTCTTGGTGAGTGAATATACTCAAAACTTGACATGATGCTGTTCTGGCTATTTTGAGTAGCAGTCTTAGACTAAATAAACTCTAGATATCCTCTCCAACCTCAACTAGTCCATGATTCTGCATGATCACAGAAAAATCCAGTAATTTTTGTAGTGAAAGTAACGTGTCTAATTACCATGTTAACTTAGTATTTTAGAAGATTGTCTCATTCCACTTAGTGGAGGATGAGGGAGGTGAATCCTTAGGGTAAACACTGTCCCGCCTACCCAGAACTTTCCTCTTCCTATTGTTAACTCTGTAAGGAGCCAGGGGAGGATGGCAGAGCCATGGAGGGCCATTGACCCCTCCTCCCTCCAGGCAGGTCTTGCTCATTCTCTCCTCAGGTCTTATCACCACACAAGGTTTGGAGACATTAACAGTCGGGCTCTTACAAAGATTTATAATGGACAATTTTTAATAAGGGAAACAAAAATATATTTTCTACATCTGTAAATTGCAAGCTTCTGCTCCTAAAAATGTAATTGAAATGGAAACGCATCTTACTCAACAGCTATATTGTTTGTTTGGGTTTTGTGGGCTTTTCATGAAGAACAACTAAATATCTCTGCCAGGTATTCAAAGCAAAGCTTTAACTACATAAAAATAGAAGTTTTGAGCATAAAGTAAATGGTATCCTGAACTACTGCAGCTATGTCAAGAAAAAACACTGTGAACAGAGTCTTAATGATTTGCATCACATAGTTTGGGAAGAACATTTAACTAGAAGAGCTGAGTGAGAGACCTACAGGCTTTTCTTCCCAGTAGACACTCTGTACACAAGAACTTTGTACCTTGGCATGTATTTGTATTAGGTGACTTAGAGCTAACTTGAGCAACTAGAACATATGTGTATGCATTAATAGCTCAGGCAGGCTCATTAGCACTGTTAAATAAACACACGAGTTGTAAGACTGTTTTTAATCAATATCAACAGTAATTCTTAAAGGGGAACTACAGGTGCTACAATTCAATTAGGTCTGTTCATGCTAGATGCTAAGAAGAAATATGCATAAGTAAATGTGTGTTTATAACACTTTTCCCATTTTCTGATCAGCACCGATAAACAAACATAGGTGGCAGACATTTCTGAAAGTTCCTTATGGCCAGAGTCAAAAAAATTATTAGCAACCAAATGTAGCACCTTCAAACAGGCAGTGCTGAGCAATCTCAATGACCTTCTTGTTTAGGACCAACCACTGTAGGTACCTCCTATCCTAAGTAAATCCATATGTACTGAAGACCAAGCCTGAGCTCTCAAGTACTCAAGATCTGACAATGCCACTGTTAATGACTTCAGAGGACTAACAATCCTCACTCCTCTATCTTCAGAGATTAACTCTTAATTTACGAATTTATGTATCAATTTAAAGCATTTAAAGATTCTACTATGAGTGAACAGTATTTTTTTTTCAAATAATTATCATTTTAGAATTTATGTTGAATTTTCATGTCAAACTTCAGGACAATTCCCTGAAATTATAAAAATAATGAATGCTTAATCTGTCCTTTAACATTCCAACATTCAGATTTTACTGGTATCCATACTTCTCTGTGAAATGTTACCAAGTATGAAAAATGTCAACTAATGATCTTCCTGTGCATTTCTTCAAATTTATCAGGTATTGACTAATTGAGGAGTGACACCTGTGAGGATAATTAACAAACTGCATCTGAAATCAAGACACCATAAATACATAGCCACTTCTGCATAGGCAATTGCGTTAATATCTATAAAAATATGCAACTAATATTAAAACCTACTAAATAATATGTAGATTTTAACAAGTACTGGGCAACTCAGTTCAGAACTGAATCCGAAAAGCCTGCTTGTCACAATTCACAGATAGCTGCCCTCTTAATATTTCTTTTGATTATTCAGACAGAGGAAGAGAATGAATCAGTTACCTTCCGCAGAAAGGCCTGGCTCCTCCTCATAGCTATATCCTCAGTACTGGCCAACACCCCTTCCCGTTCCACTTCTGGTTTGAATTTATTTTTTAACAGAAGTAGGCATTGGTTAACTTTATCTTAGATTTATGTCCATAAAGAAATACAGTAATGGGTTATGGCAATTATCTTGTGATGTGGAACAGAACTGAAATTTCAGATTGCTACATTTTTACACTGAATAAATATAAAACTTTTAATATAGAAATATTTTTCATTCAAAAGCACAACATATAATTTCTCCAACTAAAAAGAGACATAGTACCTTCAGAACCACAACAGGATAGGATGATTTGTGCATACATTGGTGAGGTAGGACCTATTCCAATTCACCTCCCAGTATAACAACCACAACAAAGTCCCTATGTACCCAGTATTTTCAAGATACTTTCATTTGTTTTCCATATTACAAATGTAGAGAGAAAAGAGAGAGAAACTGTGCAGCCACCTTCATGAATGCAGCTGTTTTGTCACGTTTTCTTTCAGCATACATTTGATTTCAACCTAAAGGTAACTAGCACAAGTGGGAGCTCAGCAGCTCTAGGAGAAGCAGCAATTATGTTTATCACATCTCGGGACTCGCTTCCCCCTTTTGAAATCCCTCTTCCTGTTTGTGCACATGAAGCATTAATCTTTTTTCCACCACCTACATGGCAATTCTGCTGCTCCTCAGTGGGATTCCCACAGCTTTCAAGTGCTAGATCCCCATATTGACAATGATCATGATTTGATCGGATTTTGAACGGATTTGCTTTCTGATGTACTTTTCCTTTGGGAAATTTTTACAAATGATGTGTGGTAACCTGTATGAGCAGGTTTTAAAAGCAAGGGCTGTTTCATCCAAATGGCAAGGATACAATACGGTGGATGAAAAATTCTCATAGAAAAGTCTGTGCAATTGCACTTAAGTCAGTCTAATTTATTAAAAACTTCTAAAACTGCAGAAAAACACACAGCAAACTACTCCCTCCTCCAACATGTATTCAGATGGAATTTTATTTTCGGTTACTCTAAGGTCCTTTGTTCAAGTTTCCTGCCTAGATTTCCCCTTTTCCCGTGCCAAGGCAAGCAGTTAAAGTCAGGATGATCAGAAATAAACTTTAGAAGCAGATGTTACCACACAGTTTGTTACATACTGGTAAACAGGGCAACTGCGCGTTTTCCTGACTATGCAGTTAAATCCTACTGGAATTAAACCTAGGTAGTCATAAAACAAAAAACTAAAGCAAAAATAAATACATTCATGAATATTGCCATTAACTCTTACACCAACAGATTTATGCTATAATTCCTAACCATCTTGCCTTAATAATTAGCTGTTGCAAAAGAATAATTTTAATGCAACATTAATTTTGTGCAATTAAAAGGCAAGAAAACAATTTCTTATAGCAGCTTTTATATGCTCATGTAGCAGGCTATTTTAATAATTGCCTGCAATAGCAAATATTTGTCACACTAATTAAAAGCCCAGAATTTTGAAAACAGAAAAGTTGATCCATGATACTGAAAAGTTGGGCTTTTCACAGTTTCTGGAATAGAATGCACTAAATTTTAACTATGACTCCCACTAAGAAATGCAGTTTTTCTGCCTCTAGCTCCACTTCATGCATCTAGCAACAGAAACTAAAATACAGGGCACTGCACTATCTGTGCACAGCTGCAAAATGTGTAAATTCAGGTTTCTAATTGCAAGTTTTGGTCTTATATAGGCTTCACCATTCTACTGCATCTGTAAAGTCTGAAGATATTTCAACTTTCATGATACCCTCCAATAGGTACTGCCTCTGTATTTTCTGTTAGACATGTTTGTGTAATTCCTCCCCAAAGATGGTAGAAATGGAGGTACCAAACGTGGTAGAAATTTTCAGTTTTCACATTTGTCATATTACATTTGCCTGAAAACAGCTATGGTTGGAATGGGAGAGCAGAAGGTGCCTTGCGTGCTGTACTCTTTTTCAAAATGAACCTTCTGGTGGGAGATGAAATTGCTCCTTTTCAGACCCAGAATGGTCTGCACTTGAAATGATTGGACTGGAAAGCAAAAAAAGCAGAAAAACTCTCACTCTATAATGTCACGGTGAATAATGAGGTAAGTTAATAGTTTCTATTTTAACTACTAATATTTTCTGGTTTATAAAAGAGAGAGAGAGAAAAAGGAAAATTTAAGACAAAAAACCTGGGGTATCTTCTATTACATGTGATTACAGGGGATGGAGTGGGGGCTGGAGGGGAGGGCTACACAGAGTTACATAGTTCTGAGAATCAGGTATTTCCCAGCAGACCGACAGTGCAAAACAGCCAGGGATGGGCTGGGTTAGTAACACGTTCATCTCCACAGGGAATAAACCCCATTTGTCTTGCCCACGCCAGGTGTTTTGGCTACCTCTTTTACACCAGCATAAGTATTCTTGTGGCTGCAAAATGAATTAGATAAGCTCAGTGATCAGCATGAAAACTAATCCTCCTAACTTAAAAAAATAAAAACTTTCAAAAGGATGAGACCTGCTGCAAAGCTGTATGGATGCTATTGTTGATGAAAAGAAAGGACTGAAATACATGGCTTGGTGCATGACTACTTTCTGGGCAGCAACATTTAAATTCATGTCAGAGGACCATGAAGCCACATCACTAAGTCTCTGAGGACAAAAACCTTAGTTTCAGTTCTTTTAATATAGGTGTTCTTTATGCTTCTTTCTACAGAAGGATTAAGTATTAATTACTATTCTAAACAGCTGCACTTGAACTCAATGTCTCACCTAACTGAAAGAGAAGAAATAATAAAGATTATTCATTATTCTATTTATTCTTGGGGTGGAGTGAATCTCAGCCATACTGCATCATTAAAAACGTTACTTGAAAATGTAAAACACAATTATTCAAGAAAGCTTTTTTTATGATTTCAAAAGAGTATGCTTGAGTCTGATTCCTAACAGTAGGTGGAATATAAGCCTTTTGGAACCACAGAAAAAAAGTAATAAATTCTAAGTTATGTGCATGCTCAATATTGCACTTAGCCTGATCTGTAGGGAAATCAGATCATTAGAAATGACTGCAAGTATTTGCAGATTGTCTTCAACAGTTTGAAGTTATTCTCATACCATAAAATGCAATTTAGGATTACTGCAGGATAAGACATTTTTTGTAAAATATTTTGAATATGAAATTATTATAAAAACTATGGTCTAGTGCTAAAAAATGTAGGAAGATAATATTATAATAACTTAATATTTAAAACCTGCACTTGCACTTACACTTGAGAGAATTGAGAATTTTTACAGAAATAAATTTTTTTTGTTAGGTTTTCACACAAATAAATAATAATAGAAATCCTCACAGAATCCTCTGGTTCCTTTGAAGCACAGTGCAAGAAAAAGAATTACCATGGAAACAACAGGCAGAAAACTGTGATAAAAATCTAGGAGAAAAGCTATTGCTTCACAGCAATGAAGGAAGAATACTGTCAAGGAGCTACTATGTAGCTAATTAATGTCCTCAGTCGTTCAAATATTTACTCACATGAGTACATGTTATTCAGATGAGTCCTCCCACTAAGTTCAATGTGAACCAGTTGGGGGAGAGGGGGAAAGGTGTGTGAGCTTTGTCTCCAAGATGGAAAAAAAAAAATCAAATAAATAAATTAAATTCAAAATACAAAGGACTTAGTAATTACTATGTAACAGCCAAACACTGAGCTGGAATCAGGTATTTGTCACACACCTGTTTCCATTTATAGCATTTTTTTTTTTTCACAATACATAAATATTTCACAGAATCAAAGAATGGCTGAGGTTAGAAGGGACCACCTAGTTCAACCCTCTGCTCAAGCAAGATCAGCTACAGCAGCCCACCCATTTCAGTGCTGTCTTATTTTTAAAAAAAGAGACCTTCTTAGTTTCAAAATGAGCTCCTTGGTTAATTATTTTAAAGGTGGTATCTTAAAAAAAAAAAAAAGCAAGAACTAGTCATACTTTCAATTGCTATTGCCAGATATATATATATGATATCCCTAAGGACAAAAAAACTGCAGGGAAAAAAGTGCTAAGAGTTCGTTTTGATGAAAATAATTTAAAATTTTAATAAGTCATGTTTGACTCCTGTAATGGTATTTTCATCTTCCTGGAATTATTTTTCTCTAACAAAAATGCACCTGTCACTTCTAAAATTAAATCGTTATAAAGTGAGGAAAAGTACACTGATACACTATTTAAAACAGAAATGTAACTTTTTTTTTTTCTTACTTTTTTCTTCTAGGCAAACAAATACTGTGGGTAAATTTTGATTTCACATATCCAGGCTGCATTTACATTTTAGTATTCTTGTGTAACATCTCAAACCTGCAGTGCTTTCTGCTTAATGTAAACTGAAAATTGAAGTAATTCTGTAAACTGAATACTGTAAACTGAATTTTGTAAACTGAATCTTCAGTAAAACTGAATCCTGAAAGTCTGCATTCTCATTGTATAGGTCTGAACCAGCCTACTCTTTCTTTAGCTTTCATTCTCTCCCTTTGCTGCTTTTATATTTTAAATGCTGACTCCACTTCTCTAATTTAATATTCTACTCAGTCCTTTCCCCAAAATGATGTTTTTCATTTTCCTTTTCTTTACTGTACCAAATGAAATATTTTCACTGTATAATTTGGTTTGCATTACTGTCCTGGCCTTTAACTCCCAACCATGAATGCTCACTCATTTGCTAAGCCCATAAGCACCTGTTTATTCCTCCCAGCTTTGTCCTTTTATGCTTCAAATGGACTGATAGTTGAAAGACACAAAACTAACTTCTTAACATGTATTAACTATATGCAGTATCCTAATTCTTACTACCTGATAATGTGTCCATTTGTGACATGTATCATGGCTAATTTATGCATGAACACCTATCTAAAATAATTTTATCTCTTCCTGCTTTCTCTTCCCACCTACTCCATGTTCATTCACCTGTATTTTGTTTATGTTTTAAATTGAGAATTCAGTGGAGCTGATTTTATCACAACTGTCTTTGGAATGTCCTGCTGTAGTTGGGAATTAAGCACCAACACAACAGCACGAAATATTGTCTTTAAATGGGTCAAGGAATGATACCCTTGCTTTAGAGCCTCTTGTTACTGATTTGTGTCAACAACTGCCCAAACAACAGCATTTCTCTACTTAAATTAGATCATAAGGGATGTTTGAATGGATAAGCACTGCTAAAGGCATAATCCAAAACAGAACTCTTCTAATGAGTTCAGGGGACTCTGAATTAAACAATATGTCTTACTACAGACTGTTAATCGCTACACTTAATAAGAAAACCAGATCATAAACCCCCCAACTACTGTCCTAAAAGATTAAGATAAAATCAAATTATTCTTAATTTATTTAGTACTATAATTATTTTTGTGTACTTGTGTTGAAAGGGCTTGTGATATACCTTCATATCATATATTCCCACTGTGAAGCAACTCCAGTAACCCTTGCAGCTTCTTTTATAACCAAATGAATAGGTGAGTCACGATTACAGCAAAGATTATTGACACCAATAATAAAATCAGCCTATACCTATATAATTACCTTGTCCGAGAAATTCAGTAAAAGTGTTAGTGAAAATACAGTGTCAATTGGAGAAGAATACTGAATCATTATACTTACTACAGGTAACCCCACTTGCACAGACATATGTGCACACAAATACATATAAAAGCTTATTCACTGTTGGTTTTGGGTTGTTTTTTTTGTTTTGGAGTTGTTTTTTCCAGAGCAAATAAAGAGCTTTTCTTACTACAAGATCTGCTGGTTTTGGAAGGAGGAAAAAAAAAAATCATTTGCAATCACTATTTAAATACAATATTGATGAGATCAGGTGAAAAACTGAAATCAGCTAATGATGACGCAGGTTAAAGCTGAGCATAAACTAAACTTCTTCATTAATAGGCAGGTTGAAATTTAAATAAAGGACCAAAGAAGTAGTGCAGTCTTCCTTTCATCCTATACTTTGTCATTAATAAAGGAAAGATTTATCTGTAGGAAACTCTGACCATGGTTCTAATTACAGATTCTTCCTGTACCGATGTGATCTGGAAAATGTCTTCACTAAAAAGAAGCTACTGTAACATCTAAACTTACATTCTAAATTAAAATACACAAATGCATCATTTTGCATGCACAGATAAATCTCAGTTTAATTTGAATGAAAAATAATTTTTAAAATTCCTAAATTTCTACATTATAGCAAAGACCTACCAGAGAAATTTTTTACTACCAAGAGAAAGAGCAGCTGCTATGAAAGGATTTGAAATCAAAACACGTGAAGACTATACTGGAAACAGGAATGGAAAACCACAACCATCCTGATGTGGGGCCAAGTAAAGCAATAAATCAGGCTTAGGTCAAACCACACTCTAGAGAATTTCAATTTATACCATAAACAGAAACAAAGTATAACAGATTTTGGCTTATGCCAAGTGCTTTGATCTTTCAAGAAAGCTACAAACATAGATCTAAACCCATTTAATATTGTTTCATTAAATATGAAACAATATATTAAATGACTACATATAAAAGCCTCTCTAGTTTGCTTTTCATAAATTAAAACAATATATTCTAGTTGAAGTTCTAAAAGCTGTGGGCATACAGAATTAATTTTAAATACATAATCAAAACTGGAGAAAAATAAATCATCTTTTGTCAGACAGTAGTTACGATGGAAAACATGAGTCCATGTTACTTTTATCTGTCAAACTAATTCTCAGCCAATCTTCAACACAGAAAATACACTTTACACTAAAAGAACAGATTATTATGTCTTTTTAACAAGATTATTCAGAAAATGTCAACAGGATAAAAAAATCCTACTGAAAGAATTTCTCTAGGGTTTTTTTATGGTTTTAGGGTAGTTTTTTCATTATTTAGTTTAATTATCTTTCTTAAAACATAATGCCAACTGAGTTATCTGAAAGCAAATCATTATCAAATATACCGATGTTTTAGTGAAAATTGCTCTAAGTATTCTCTTGGATGAGATCTGGCCCCCAGGTAAGCACCAATACACCAGGAAGACTCAAGAGCATAGAGGTGAGCATGTTAAAGTCAGTCTACTCAAGTCTCCTTCAAACTGCAAAAACCTACATTGCTCTGTTACAAGGTACAAAATACAGTGTTAAGGAACTGAACAAAATACACATAATTAACATTTGGTGGTTATCTCCAACAATGCTGCCAATCTACCTGTTAAACAACCAAATCAATACTGTAATCATACAGCAACGTGGACAAACTGTTTTAATATTATGACTCTGACTAGCATCCCTAAAGTAAATTTTAGTGGTTTTCACTACACAATTTGTTTTGGTTTTGCACGGAATTTTGTTTATAGGAAAACATCATCATCTCTTGGAAAGAATAGTTTCTCATTCATAAACATGTTATTACAAACCACAGAGAAATGTTGTCTTTCCTACTGCAGAGGAAAAAAAAAAAAAAAATTAATCAACCATAAATGAGCAGCACATATTCTTCAAGTTAAAAGGCCTGCATAAGACTTCGGTCCTCACTACAATTGAAGGTCTGTGCTTAATTAGAAGATGACATTTCAAAGTAAAATATCTTTAAATGACAGTAGTAGTTTTCCATAAACACCAGCTCTACAACCCCACTGGGATATTCTTCTACTAGCTGCTGACGAACAAAAAAACATAAGAACCCTGGTTTCACTAAGGCTTTGAACAGAGCTACCACTTAGTAATAAAAACTTAAAAATATATAAATTAATTTTTAAAAACCCTATCATCTGACAGTGGCATTTTTCTTTATTTACTTGCTACTTTCCTAGATTTCCTCCCATATAACTAACCATGGGAAATTACAACCAAAAGATACTTAAGCAGTTTAATGCTTTAGTATTTTAAATATAAATGGAGAATATAAGTATAGGAAGGAAGTTAAGGCAGTATCTCAGAGTGGCAAATAGCCAGTTGGAGAGAGTATTAATTTAATATTAAATATGAAATTATTAAAATAACATTAAATAATATTAATTTGTCAATAAGTACAAGTTTTCATTTGCAACATTATTTTGTAATAGGACAAGGAATATAAATTGTCAATAAAAAAAAGAAATATTTGAACACAAACTTAAGGTATTCCTTAATATTCAAGCTGAATGCAAATTGGATATCACCCCTTTCTCAGTAAAAACAGTTATAGTATGCTTAAGCATCCTGTTGTAGAATCCAAGGGTTCCTAAATATGTTATACAAAGAATAAGTTACTACATGTAACAAGTGGAAAAAAAATACCTTTCTAAACTTCAGACACATCTTCATAACTGTGTTACTAACGATGACAAGGAAACAGATCTACAAGATAGATATCCAACACCTGCATGCCTTATGTCCTCAAGACTTGGTAAACAAACAACAACAAAAAAAAATTTAAAAAAAAAAAATCAAAGACCTGACTTTTCTTTAGAAAGAATTGGATTACATGGAATCTGGTTAGCCAAGTACAGAACAAATAAACCTACTCATTTGGACAGAAGAAAACATACAGAAATTTGAACAAGCAGGTAGACATTTGGAACTTCTCACCGTGAGAGCTCCTGGAGTAACAGTTATGAAACACAGACATGCTGGTCACAAGCTACTGGAAAGTAGCCGAGATACTTATTCACAACTTGGCGCTACTGTATGCTAGCTGCTCACATCCTTGCAGAACTGAAGTAGAAAATAGATCCTGTATTAGAATATTTTCCTGACAAATGATAATTTATTTTTTTTTTAAAGGAAGCCACATCTGCAAAGCTTTAACAGGTAAATATGTAAACAATAGAGAAAATTAGGCAAGAGAAAATTAGGCAAAGATAAGCTCCTAGAGCTTGAGCTTCTCCTGAATTTATTCCAGCATAATATTACACATATAAATAAATTAGTCTAAAAGCCTTCTTTGCAATCTGTCAGATTTTTTTTTTTCTCCTGACTTAAACATATTTCACTGCCTTGATCAGGAACAAAAACAGTATGATGTGTAAACCATCCATTTCTTGTTGGAACCAAGAATGTGATGTGTGTTGACAAGCCACTAAAGATTAAAAGAAAAAAAGGAGTCCAGATCAACATTTACGTTTCAGTCTAAAACAACCACAAAACATCATAATTCCCAATGCCATATAATTTAACTTTTATAGTATCTATCATTCAGCATTCATTCTTATTACACAGCACTCTAGAAATGGCAGCAAGTTTTATATAGCTTTCCACACTTAGAAGTGAATACTGTCAGGTAAAAGCATTTAGAGGAGAGAATATAATATATATAATAATGCTTTAGTTTACAGAAAGCATCTGCCACATCACAGAGACTCATGGGTTGGTGTGGCTCTTCTCATTCCCCTATGACACCTGTTACAGGTTTAGAATAGAACAGTCTGACTCTGAAGATAAAGATTAATTTAGGAAAGATTATAAAGCTCAAGAACAATCCCCAGCCCTCTACCCCTCAAAAATGTGTAAGATGGAATGATTAAAAAAATATTACAATTATTTGGGCTTATCATGAGAGGACTTTCTACGGACAAAAAGAAGACAAAGCTATATCAAACTAGCCAAGATACCCATATATTGCATCTTGTGAAAGTTTCATATATGGAGAATCATGGTAATCAAAATAAAACAAGGGCTGGGTACAAATGAAACACCAGTTAAATTTTGAGCAGAGTATCACTTAATATTTTTTATAGAACTGATGACTGTTATGACAGCTTATTTCCCCCCACCCAGCCCTGGCAAACATCCTTTTTCCTGGCCACAAGCTAGTGGTTTACACTTTAGAAGCTATAATGACACTAAAATCAAAACAAACCTGTCTGTTTTTTTTTTAAACAGAAAATCAAAGTTACCTAGACAGAAATTACTGAATGTCCTAATTAAACTCCTGTTAGTAATGATATATATATAGCGTATCTTTAAAGTACAACTATATTATTTTTAGTATTGGAAAGCCTGTGTTTAGAACAGATTACATGCTGTAATGATTTTTCAGCTTCAAAATCTAAGGAATTTGACAAGTCATTGGGAAAAATGAAGCATCATGATTTCACTGTGACAAATAAGCTTACGAAGTTATTGAGATTGTTCTGTCTTCAGTAAGAACAAGGCCTGAAAATCAGTATTAGGATTACAGATAGAATTACAGTATGACATGTACTGAGAAGTTCTGAAGCTGCCACCAGTAGTATAGTGAATGATTTGAGGTTCGTCTTAAAGGACACACAGATTGCATCTTGTTTCAGCTGACTTTAAAATGTTACAAATACAGAAGAGCCACCTGATGCCAGCATACCCACTATTTGTGCTAACAAAAGATTTCCTCAAGCACATTTTCACAGATCAGCACTGGACAGACTAGAAACAGTGTGCCTCATACTTTTTGTCTTTAAAGAAACATTAATGACAACAGAACAGGTAGTGGTATCAGTTCTCATGACTGGGTAGGCATGAAAGAGACAAACTTCCTTGAATGGAAGTTTCTGAAAGGTGTAAAAAGATACTGTCCACACAACACCTATACCATTATAAAGAGGATGAACTTCATTTTGTCCAATTATAGAAGTTGCTCTAATGAAGTAAGGTTGTTTTGTTTTGTCTTCCAAAAGTCTTTTGATAAGTTTCCCCAATCCTTGGAAAAGCAAGTGTTACTTGAGACATAAAGCTTGAAATGGATCCAATGCAACGTGGAATGAGATAAATAAATTATTATTTAAGACCCAGAGGATCCCAGGTATGAATTTAAGAGTATCTATAATGCTCATTTTAATAAACAATAAAATAAGATTTTCACATATTGAAAACCCTAAAATGAGAGTAACTTTGCAAGTTAATGCTGCAATTTCCCCTAGAAATGAGCCCACAGATTCCTATGAAGCAAATGCTCACAGGAACTTTGGTAATCAGGCTCTAGTCCTTAGCCTCTAAAGGTACTAGACAGGAAAGGAAGCTCTCCAAAGACATACAGATGGTGGAAAAAACAGTTCAGGTTTCAGTGGAGCTTGTGTTCTGACCAAAATAAGCACACTACAGTAAACAAACCTAGAATAATTCCAACATAGAAAAACATTTATGATAGTGTAATTTCAACTTACAAACGTTTTCCTTTGGTTTCTGATGGGCTTTGATAAACATTATTACTTGGACTACATTAAAACAAAGAAGCAGAACTAAGACAGTATCAGAGAGAGTTTTCATGACATAGGCTTTAATACTACCACCCTCTTGAGCTACTGGGTGTAACAAAGAACTCTTGAAGCATTCCTTTGTTTAATAAAACAAAAATGAAAATAAACATGAGAAGAGACAAGAGTGCACTGTCTTGTAATCAAAGGACTTTCTTAATAATGTGGAAGTTAAACACGACATTATGTGTAGTTGCACTTCTAAGTGAATGATAGCATTAGACATTGAGGAGAGTTAAGAACAGACTTTTTTACTGCTGTGCTAGTGGGGAAGCAGAGGAATGGAATTGTGTGTGAAAATCCAATTTTATCTACATTCTGTGTATCTAGACAGAATTATACCAAGGACATTAGATCATATCCACAATTCAGCTCCTAACGCAAGTATCAAAAGATACTGAAAACCATCTAACACATCACGTGAAAAAAGTAGCAATAATTGTTCCTATTTCAGAATGTATATATTTCAGAAATACACATCATGTCACAGTCACAAAGGCAATTAAAAAATAACATACAGAAGAACACTCAGTGTACCTTATCAAGTCTAATATGTTTTTTTCCAAAGTTTACTGAGAAAATGTCTCATTTTCTCAACAAAACCACCCGCAGAAAATGACATGAAAATATGAAGTGTTGAACTGTACAATATAATGCCCAAGAATGTGCTATGTCATGAATATAGCCTAAGGAGAGGAAGATTGTCTTATTGAAATTAATGCTCTTCAATGTCCCTGAAGTCTAGCTGGCTAACCTCACCTTCTACAGCACCTTGCATAGCTGCTTAGGACAGTAAAAACCAAACCATACACAGGTTTATGAGATCTGGAAAAAAGTCCTTACATATATCACGAACTTGTTCAGCATCACACCTGTCATGTTCCTCCAAAAAAAACCCCAAAACAAACAAACAAAAAACCCCAAACATACACAATACAAACACGACACAAAACACCATGGGTGGAATCCCCCCTCCCAAAAAAAAAGAAAAAAAGGTAAACAAAACTTCCACCACCAATGTGACTTAAGGAGGAAACTTAAGGAAAAAACAAAAAGCTTCTTCTATCATATACACCACCTATAAGCCAGACCACATAATAAGGACCTATTTTAATACACACACACTCATACTTGACCTACTCCCATTTGAGAAATAAGAGAAAACAATCTCTATTAGACAGAATTTGTAAATAGGAAGGACACAGCATCAACTAGTGAACTGTTCTTGGTCATCAAGATCATCTGGCAAGGACCTGCCTTCCCTGTACGCTAGTTAGTTGTTTTCAGCTACCAAAACAAGATGTCATATTTTAATTGGCTACCAGATAAAATCCTTGTGATGTCCTGATGGCAGAGCCATGCCATAAATTGTTCAGGGGCATTGGACAACGGAACAGAATGCTCTGTGGCAGGAAAAACTACTGCATCACTAGAAGAACCACACACACCTCAGTGCCTGAGGACACACACAGAAGCACAATCAAACTTGCAGACACAGTCAAAGAAACAAACTTTTGCTCTCCATCCTCCTCCTGTCTTTTTTGTAATTGTAAAGTGGATTATCTCAGCAGTTCACTATGATGTTGAAATTCTTGGTGTTATTTTTGTTCATATCTTTTTCTTTGGAGGTTCACATATTCGAGGTATAACTTTATGAAATAACACACACAGCAATCAGCTTACAGTTTTGTGTCATTGACTATTTTAACACATTCCTCAAGACCTTTCATTAGGGATCACTGCTGTTATTCCAGAACAAAAATGACAATTTCTTATGTTTTAGAACCATCAATACACTAAGTTCATTTGTTTTCTTCAGGTCTTTAAATAAGCATTCAATATTGTAATAACTTATCCACAAGATCTCCATAATTGATTCACTCCCTCTCCTATCCCTGCCATCACATCTTAGTTCTTTGGGCTATAGGTTTCTGTGACCACTTTTGAAAGTTTTATGGTATAAAGCCTAAGACTTCTGAAAGCCATGCTATTCAAAAATTAAAATCCTATTTAATAACGAATTTGAAGGCACTGAAAACCTTTTACTTTCTTTCAAAAAAAAGGTTTTAAACATTGTGTTCCTATTCATTACCTCTCTTTATGTTCTTAGAATTGCAGTATTTCTGTAATGTCATTGGCATTTGTTACTATTTACTCCCAAAGGCTGAACACTTTGTACATAATAAATGAAATAGACGTTCTTTGTTGACACAAACAAAAACCAGTTCTAGTTATCTAATCAGATACAACAGATAGAAGATGCAATGAATTTAAGAAAATTGAGTAGTGGTACAAAACTTAAAATTATTGTAAAAATCAAATAATTCTGTAAAACAACAAAATAAGAAAAATTAAGACTAAAATTTCTTCCTAAATGAAAGTTGTAAATATCTCATCCTCTTCCCAAAAGTAGTTATAATTTTCCTGATTTATACAATTATGACAACTGTGGCATCTCTACATAAAACGCTCAAGTACATTTTCTCTAATTCATTAACACGCTGCCTCCTGCCATCATGGTAACACCCTTAGTAACACCAGGTCTAGTCACTAATTCTGGATAGTCACTGTTCAGTTTTAGAACAAGAACCTTAATTTAGAAGGGAAACCACCAAGTTATGCTCTGCAAAAACATAAGAAGAGATGGTCTGCTTCCTCTATAACATACTAACAATACCCAAAAGACAAGCATTTACAGATAAGAAAAAGCATTAAAATATTTTGCATGTGGATACCACTGAAAATTACATGTACACAGAAAGAACAAGATCCAAACAAACCCACAAACTCATACTTGGATGAAAGATTAGAAATATCAGTACAGGCGTAACTTTGAGATTAAGTAGTGATGCTGATATAAAAAAAAGTATTTTTTTTTTAGGTCTATTTCTTCTATGCTTATACACACTCTAAAAAACCACTGTCTAGCTACAGTTATTATGAGCATGACTCAGAGTTCACTCAGTTTTTGCTTTCAGGACAAGAGTTTTATTCTAGTTCACCAGCACAGCCTAATGTGGCAATAAACAAGTACCAACTTTTTAAAGATCGAAGAACCTGTCTGAAATGACAAGAAATAATAGAGGAAGAAATTCAAGGCACATAGTCAAGTATTTATCTCCACTGACTGGACAGGATATATAGGTTTTATTAAATTCACAAGTTTCTGAATTTCTCTGTATTCTCTGTGATTTTACGCTTAGAATCTTCCACCAAAATCCTTCCAAGAAGCTGTGATGCAACTTCCTTCACAGACATAGTTCTTGGGTAGACATCTGATTCTATAATTTTTAAAGTATTAGAAGCAACAGAAAGATTTAGGAATTAACAGAAATATTTCTGCCTGCTCTATTTTTTTGCTTAATCAATGCTCATTGTACTGAGCTATTCATAGTCTTTTTACTCTTTGTTTTTAATTTTGTCCTTGCATGGATTTAATTTTTGCTGTGCCATCATCCCCCACATTTTCTTATGGAAATTTAATATACTGCAGCAGTCATTCTTGTCATATTTTGATACAACCTCATCTACAATGCAAAGTTTTTCCTCATATTATCTGGATACAAATGCGATCTGTGAAGGTGATTATTATTAGTAACTCAGGCTATCAATCTTCCTTTTTTAGCTGTGCAAATATACTGTTGAAAATTATTCTTCGATGATTTGCAATGTTTTGACATCTCCCAGCTCTTTTAGAAGGGTGCTGTAAAGAACAACATATGTATCAATACAAAGGTAATTTAGATGACAAAGATAAAACTCAGTGCGAACAAGTGTAAGACAGTGCCTGGAATCTGAACTACTTTTTAAGGTAACTACAGATGATAAGTGCAACTTTTATTGAAACAAACCTGGTTGTCAGTGTCAATGAAATATTTCTTCTTTAAGCTGTATTTCCACATTGAAATGTTTGCATGGCAGGTGTACGTTAGCAAAAGCAGAAAGCTCTAAAATACATGCTATTCCCTAAATACCTAGCTTGATTTTGGCAACTCCCTCTTAGACAATGCTACAAAAAGTAAAGATCAAAACCAAAATACTGGAAGAAGAGTCTAGGTGCATATTTTCAAAAAGCTACAGATACAGTAACATAATAAGTAGCTATATAAGTGGAGTATAAACCAAACAACTTTGACATATTTTAATAAATATGTTGTACAGCTTAAAAAAATTAGTAATATGTAAAATTATCATTTTACATAAAAACAGTAAAAAAACAATAATTTTCTTGCTGGATTTAAAAAATGGAATCAGTATATCAAAAGGTTATTATCCTAGCAATAGTGGCTATTGTAAAAAGAATATTTATCCTTATGTACAAATGAGTAGGAAATACAAAACTTGTAAACTAAAAGTTTTCTAATCTAGAAGCATATCTGTACTTTCTTTCAGTACTGAAAAGGAAACGGTAATCTTTTTAATTTAAGTTTACTTTAATAGCATCCAGTACTATGTTTTCTATATTGCCTCTTAAATAGTTTTTGTAGATTTTATAATCAGCAGAATTACCACAGAAGATGGCATAGTAATCTTGCAGTCTTCCCTAGAAACATTCCTATAAGTACTGTATTTCTTTTTACTGTGTAGACACTATGAGGAAAATTTGTTAAAATCTGAACTGCATCTAAACTTCAGTGGTAACAAACAATAGGCAAAACACACTACAACATAAACTGTTTCTGACTATGGACTTCTATACTATGCAGTAGCAATGCATTGGTCACAGATTAGAAGATGACAAAGCTATACCACAATGTGAATGATACGAAGAATATAGTATACAGTTCTGAATATATATTCTAAAATATTTTCTAATAAGATACTAAATTAAAATTTGAAGATTCAATGATGAAATGGTAAAGAAAATGCTGTGAACAATTTATATGAAGAAGATCGTGAAAGGTTATTTGCTAATTGGAAGACCAGAGAGCGCCTTTCCTCCTTTCCAAATGGTCTTCAATAATGCCATTTCCAAAAGCTTATTAGGAAACAAAACTGCGGGATAAGAAGAAATGTCCTTACATGGAAAAAATAATGAATTTAAAGAAAAGAGGGAAAGGCTAAACTATCTGTTCTTACAATGGAGAGAGATCACTTATGGTATTACATAAAATATGCAGTGAGGGATCTGGGAAATGGGAGCAGAAATCAATGCTGAAGTTTCTGTTATTTGGATGATGATTGTTAGACAGTAAGAACATTGTCACAGTGAAGACCCACAGAATGGTGTCAGGACTAAATGACTATAAAAGAATGGCAAATGACATTCTGTGTACAGAACTGTGATGCACAAAGGAGAAAAAACAATCTCTAACTTCATACACAAAAATAATGAACTCTGAATCAAACACTGCTTCACTCACTAAGGAGTGATATTTTGGATTATGATACCTATTTAGAAGTTGGCTCAGTGGTAATAGTCAAGAAGAAAAATCAAATGTAAGAGGAGTTTCTGAGAAAAGAAGAAAATATGACACAGCATGTGATGACATAAAAGGTTTGTTTGTATATTTCAGCTGTATTTGGCTGTGGTCCCTGTGTCTCCAAAGGATGCATTAAAACTGAAAGACTCAGAAAACAAACAACAAACAAAAGGACGGTTAAAACTATAGGCTGGCTTCTAATGAATTACTATAAGCTTACACTCCTCAAAATCTGGAAAATACTTGAGCTAAATATCAGATATCTGCAAAATTATGAAGGCACAGAAAAGGGACTGATTCATCCTCTCTTTTAATAGAAGAAATAGAAGTTTCATGGAGCAAGGTCCAAAAATAAATAGAAGAGAAACACCACATCCATTTAAGTCCTCATTACTAAATAGACTTGGTCACATATGTACACATTTCACTTTGTCACAAATGGGCTTGTAATGGGTGTGTTTCTGAAAATGACAATCTGTAAAAAGTCATAGTAATGCAGAAGGTTTTAATCACAGATTTCTGCAGAACACAATCTGCATATGTATTCAACTTTATTGAAACATATGCAACACAGACATTCAAGTTCAAGACATGCTATTGTTCTTCCTGAACATGAAGGTTTTTCCTCATCCATGGCTTAGGAAAGCAGTAATCATTATCCAGCCTGAGTAAGCTATTATTGAAATACCATTTGTATTTTACACATTGTCAGACTTTGTGTTAAAAACATAACTCAACATATGAAGTGTAATTTAAAGGATAATTATTCAGAACATCAGATTTCATTAATCAGTACAAGGTTATTGCAAAATTGATCAGGATAGACATTATGTCTAAGTCATTACACAAGAAGATAGAATTGAGGAATGAAGATATATCTCTGTAACTGACGAGAGAGAATCCAAGTGCTATTCTACTTACACAGTACAGGCAGGTTCTTTCTTTTCAGTTTTCTAGCAAGATTTTTTGGACTATAATTAAGGTACGTAGCACTTGAAGAAACTTTGACCTGTATCATTATATTTTAAAATACAAATCAGTTTAACATATCAAGAAAAAAAAAAAGAGGCTATAACTGTCAGGAAATCAAGGAAATTTTTTAAGAGTCAATATTGTCTGACAAGCTATATGCACACAAATAAAATTACACAAAATATGCTATAACTGAATTTAATGAAAATTGTGTATGTATAGAAGCTGTTAAATGCATTAAATATCCAGTTCAATGACTACAAAGCTAAACATATGAATGTAAAAGCAATGATCTGTAAAACTGTTACAGCAAATATATGCTAATATGCACTTCATAAATAACAGTAAATTATACATATTTAGAATTATTTTTGCAATAATATTTACAGCAAGTACACCGACTTTGAAAGAAAATCTGAGCATCATAACCAAAAAAGTTACACAAAATTGTGTAAAAGCATTGCTGACAGAACATTTTAAATGTTCTGTTGTACATATAGCTACTAGGTTACCAAACAGCAAAAAAAAATATTGAAAAAAAGTTTCAAAACTATTCCAGAACATTCTAAAACAACATTTCCATTGTAAAGTTAAGAAAGTTCATTAAAAAATTGCATGGAAATTACAGAAGATACCAATTCCTCATGGAATTCTGGTTTAAATATATCTTTGAGATAATTTACAATATTTTGTAGAAAGTTAGTGGAAGCATGATTCTGTATTTTCTATGTCTACCTAATAGGTTATACGAGCCTTTAATTATCAGTTTTCATCATCTTTACAAAAATATATCAGTCCAGTGTCACATCATGATAAAAACATTAGTCTGGTTTATATTAGCATCTGTTGTATATTTATCATCAGGCAGTTTATTTCAGGTGGAAATTCTTTGCTGAAAACAATAAACCTGAAGTTGCCAACTCCTCCAAAAGCATTTTCCTGTAGTCAGATACTTATCCTTAATTTTATCCTTCTCACACCCATACATAAATTTCTTTGGCTCATAGTGGTTCATTCCTTATGGTCCTGCTGCACTGATTATCTTAGGTACAGTAAAATAAATAAAGAAAAAAATAAAACAAGAAAACCCACAAACAACACAAAACCAAAACCTATAAAGTTTACAATCAAAGCAAACGTTCACTGATGTTAAAATTACTACAGAATAAGTATTATCCTTAGAATGTGACTTTAGAAAATAAATACTATACTATTTTTTAAATGTTTGAATGTTTCATGATGTAGACTTGGATGTGAAGATGAAATAAAACTAAAGAAACATTATTAACATTTCTGTTATTTCATGAATGCTTTTTGTAAAAAACTCAAGTTTGCTAATATTTGGGTGAAACATATCTTCTCATTTGGTTTACATTATCAGTTCTGAGATGACCTGAAAAAGAACTGAAGCTATCTTCACAAATGACAGTCACTACTAGAAGGTCTTAATTAAAAGTAATTTAATAATGTTTTATTTCATGAAACAGTAAATTTATCAATATGAAATAATTATCATTTTTATATATTACAGCATTTCAAAACTATGGAATTGTTTTTGATCAACTGGCATCTTCATTTTCCATTTCAAGTTTTAATGTCTACTTAAACCTTACTCCAGGGTGAAGTCTCACTCTGTGTAAAGACTTCATCTCCACAAAGCAAGTCGTACTTGTGTTCTGGAACTTTTCTTACTCTTATTTCTTTCAGTCCTGAAGTAATAACACAGCTAAGAGACCATTCTAGCCTGTTCATTCTGTATTGAGCCCTGCTCAATCCATCAACAAATTAAGCCTATTAAAAGTCACAGAAATATTGCTCAGAGCAGATTTTGTTAAAGAAGTACCTTTTACAATTAATTAATCAATCCTAATTAATTAATCCATAATTTCTGTAATGAGTGATCATTTGGGCTAGGGAGTTTGTGTGGTTGGTTTGGTTTTTTTAAAGGAATGAATCTTTAAAGTCATACTTGGTTTTCTGGAATGACAGGTAGAAAGCAAATTGCAAAAAACAGCCTCTATGGAAATCCGATTTAATCATTTCACAATGCCATCTGTCAGTATAGTGCTCCCATAGTACTTCAAATATTTTGAAGTGGGATGAATAAAGGTATTAGACAAGAAGAGCAGCTCTTTCAGTTAAACTACAATGATTGTCAGTTAAACACATATGATTAGCACTGTACCATACCAGACAGAAAAGTTACTAAGTTACTAAGGTACTGTCTAAAATCAGACTATTCCTTTAAGACATTTCCATACTTCCCCTAATTTAAACAAAACCTCTAAATAGTATATTAACTGGCAACAAGTTGACGGAACAGACAGGCACATTTTATTTAACTCATATTTAAAACATCCATCCCCTATTGTCCAGGCCTGTTTCATCTAAAAGTTCATATTCTAACCATACAGAGCTTTCAAATTTTAATTGACATTGAAAAAAAAAAAGTGTATCTCATTATGTAATGCATAGGTTAATTTCAAATTTAAGAATTAACAATTTAATTTCTGAATTATTGGGTTTATTTTTACCGTATTTTTAAATAGAGTTAAGCTAAAGTTACTTAATCTCACATTTAGAATAGATGGCCCCATTCTCTCACTGCAATCTACTATAATATGATACACACAGGACAGTTTATTTTTAAATGCAACCTACAATTTAGTCCAATACATATACATATTCATTAAGTCTGATCAATCTAATCAAAGATGTCCTTGAAAGTATTCTCAAGGAAGACATTAAATCTGCATAAAATAACTATTATAAGCCACACAGCAGAAGGAAAAAGAGGTTACTGTATATTGAAATACCTCAACACTATGAAAACTCAAAAGTTTGTGCATTTCTAGAAATGCATTTACAAGTACCGTGACCTTGCAAACTAAATTGCAATGTATGAATACTTAGAATGGAAAATATTTATATATATCTGATATTCAGATATAGATTTGTGTACTAATCCAGAAGTGTTTTACTTACAAAGGTAAAATATACCTTTATTTAGTCATGCTAAGAATGCCTGATCATGAGAATTTTCATCTGTTATAGAGGAGTGTCTGATTTTATGTGCTGAACAGCCATCTTCCCAATGTAATTACATGGCAGTTATTAATGCACAAAACTCAACAGAAGTCTACAAAGCATAGCTTTCAGAAGAGCAGCATACTTTTGGTATGTAATTATAAATAGCTTAGAAAAGAAAGATAAAATATTATGTGTTTTCTGTACACTAACATTCTACTACATAACCACAATATAATGACATTTTAAGTACATACATCAAGTAATCCTTATTATTGAACCTTCTACATAATTAGACCAACAGGACAGATTCAAAAAATCTTTTTGCATCAATAAATTCAACCTTCAGTTTTACTTAAGTTTATTCTAGCTTAATTATTATTTTACAATCAGCTGCTCATATTCATATCAAGATGCTTGCCTCTTCCCTCTCACTTTCCTCACAACTGAACCTCATGGCAGCAGATACTGATAGAAACACGTTGATCTATATGCTAGCAAAAAAGAGATGGAAAAAGATATTCAAAGCAGTAGGATAAAAGTATCAGTGTTTAGAGCAAAATTGAACACACATTTAAACTATTCATATATTTCAATCTCATTTTGGTTTTATTTTTGTGTGACTTACTCTTTAACATCAGGAAAGGCAAAGTGGTATTAACTCATAATTCATAAAGTACAGCATCTGTCCAGATGTAATATCTGGTATTCATAACCACAATAAAGACAGATTCTACAAATAAGTTTGGCACAGAATGTAAAAGCTCAAATGTGGGGGTGAGGGGGTGGTGTATGCGTTAGAGGGGGTTTTTGTGTGGAATTTGTTCGGGATTTCTTTTTTTGAGGGGGGGTTGTTTGTTTTGGTGGGGTTTTTTTGTTTGGTTTTCTTTTGTTTTTAAGAGCATTCTTATTCAAGGGGGTCACACATAGTTTGGGATGATTATGTTTATTTGTAAAGGCTGTGAGTCCAACATGGTAAAATTCTCTCTAGGAATACAGAAATATAGAAAACTCTGATGAGCAGCAACAACATTTTGCATTTGACATTATATAGAATTATAAAACAATGAAATTGAAGTGATGTGATTAGAGAAAGATCTTAGTCAAATGACTTTGCAAATACTTTGAAGAAAAGAAAGTTAAGGACCTAGATAAGACTCTGGTAACCTGTAAAGAAGAGCAAGCATTTGAAGGTTTACAAACAAACAGCAAAGATTAGACACATGCAAGCTAACATTTCATAGACTTGCTATGCAATTTGACACATAAGTTACAGTCTTGAGAAGAAAGGGTATGTTATCTGCAGTGACCAAAAATGGGTAAGAAGAAAGTGTCTGTGAAGAGAATTGCGATGAGCTTTAAAATCATTTACACAAGCTCCAAGTATGGTATCTATAAGGTGATGAGCACAGGCAAGACAAGATGTCCTAGGAATCAGGGACAGGAAAGCTAGATATGCGAATCATCGTAAGAAACAGAAAACACAGTCCTGACTGAATCCATGTGCAAGATCACTTATATCAAGTAAATAAAAGAATTTTAGGAAGCAAATCTGTGGCACACAGATTGAAATGAGATGATTGCAGGCAATCTACCAAATAATATGACATATTTGAAGACAAAGTCACAAATGGGTAACAGTTACTTTTAGTTGATCATGACTGCAGAGCCATATTCAGTAACTGAGATGAGTGTGAACAAATTGTGTACATATGTGGTTCAGGAAGAAGAGAGGGAGCAAGAAACAGTAGAATCAAAGTTTTAACAAGAGGAAATCACTAACTAATGGAACAATAGCTGGAATGGATGAGCTTCAAAGAAAAGGAAGATAGGATTAACTCAATATTGGTACACACCATGTACCCAATTAGATTTATGGGATTGCTTTGTACAAAAAAAAAAGATGTACTGATATCTTCATGCTATGTATATCCTTTTCTAAATCCATGATGAAAACCTCATCTTAATATTTTTCACACTGAGTAGTTTTGAAGAATGACTCTGCTATTATATTTGAAAATATATGTTCTGTTAAAGTCACTGCTGATCTTAAGTCAGTACCTATAGAAATAAAAATCTTTCAGGCTCTCTGACATTATAGAACAGCAAAAGGGAAGTACTTTCCTTCCAGCTACAAACTAAGTCAGATAAACAATCATAAATTAGAAAAAGTTAGTAAGCTCGGGGGAAAAAAAAAAAGAATTGAAATAAAAATCTACTGTATAATTGCAGTAACTTGAAATGCCTTTTTTCACTCCTTTTCTTGTTTTCCAAGGGCAGTGTTTTGGGTTTTTTTCCCCCCTCTACTGGAGTGCTACCTATATTTTGACAGAAACATTAATTGGAATGGAAGCAGCTGAGATTTATCTTTTTTTGTTGAATCTCATGTTAGCCAGTGGAATTTAATGATAAAAACTAACAAATCTTATTAAGAAGGAAAAAAAAAAAAACAAAAACAAAAACCCCAAACAAACAAAAAACCCCACCAAATATCTTTATTACCAAGTCCATAAGCCCTCACGTAACACAGTATGACAAAATATATAGTACTAAATTCTCATGCTATCAGATGTGCACTGCTAACACTGATGAAAGCCTATTTAATGTGCTATATTTATTTTAATGTGGTTACTGATATGAACAAAAGTGGCATAAAAAATGAAATTAGACTGTAAACTGTGAAAAACAGAATAGGATGATGAAATATTAGAAGGAATTTCTCACAAGAATCCTTTGCTGAATTAGAGCAACTTTCCAGCGATATGCCATTTCCTTCCTGTGCCACTCCATACTCCCTGAAAATATATAAAACGGAATGGGTTTTACAGTAGATGGAGTCATGATAATGTTCAGTTACTGTCTAGGTTTTGATTCCTTAAGAGCAAACCATACACAAAAAAAATAAATAATCTTACTCCACAAATAAATTTACTTTTTTGCTATGATTTTTCCCTGTAGGAACCAGAATTCTTTTTCTTACAGTACTGCAAACAAATCTGATGCTACCAAGATATGGTCAATAAATGTACTGGAAAAACTCTCTGCAGCTTGCTGTGTGATGAAATACATTTCAGCAACATCACACTGTTAAGAATCACTCTAAAAGTAGAAAAATCTCTTAAAGAAAAGGTAAGACTCAAAATCGAGCTACATTTTCTAAGGCAGAAAAATAAATTAGGGAAGTTAACTTGGTTTTTGAACAGCAAAACTTTACAAGAACATGGAATCAAATTTTGGCCTAATTTAAATCAACTGGATGTCATTGACTTCAGAAATCTCTTGTTCAGATCAAACTCTAGGAAAAGGCTAGAACTGCATTCCACAGAGTGTTGTGTGCTTATTGTAAGACAGTATTTCAAGAAGCAACCTGCAAGCAACTCCAAAGTACCTTCTCCTTACTCATATCTAAAAAGCAAAAAAATTGTAAATGTATCTACGAACATCTAGGAATGGTTGGAAGAAAATGAAGTTTGAAATAGTTCTAAAGTCCAAATTCAACATTTTGTATTTTTGTATATCAATTTGGACTACAGAGACTTGAAGTATCAGTACCTTTACAGGATGGGAATTACAGCTGCCTGCCGTACTCTCCTTCCCAGCAGCATCAGCCAAAGCTCACTTTTCCAGTCTGTGATATCTGGTAAAAAATTGAATGGAATGCCATGTCACCGCTCTGCAGATTTCTGAAACTGAAGTATCTGCTTTTTTTGACTAGGTATTGACTACAAAACCTCATATTCTGTCTCCTGTCTAACAAGCAAATCCAATTTAAACTAGTTCTCTGAAGTCTAAGAGAGATAATTTTTCAGGAAAGTAAAGACTAATATGCTTTGGAGCTTATTTTGGAAACTACTGAATACCAGAAGAACTCTAATGCTGTATTCAATTCTCAGGCAAATAATATGCCACCGTTGTTTTTAACCAGTGTACCTACAAGAGTCTTGCTAAAGAGAAATGGATACTTTTTAATTTCCAATCCACTCTTGAACAATAGGAATACTACCAGATGACTTGTTTATCTTACTATAAGAGTGACGTAGAGGATTAATGCACTACAGGAGATTAAGAGAAATTAAAACAAAAGTTTAAACAGAGCTGTCATAGACAACTTAAAGGTAAAATTGGATTCCACAATGGAAGATGAACCTCTAAAAGCAGAAGCTCTACAAAGTATTCCCGACAAAAGTGGGAAATAAAAATTACGATTTTTAGATTTGTACGAGCAATCTTGAATCTTACTTAACATTTAAACACTACACTTAGTCTAAGGACTACTTATAAGGTTTTAACTATGTGCTTTGGAACCTCCGATTAGTTAGTAGGACTTTTTTTTTTTTCTTTGTATATGTAGGTACAAAAAACATAAAGTGGTTGTTAAGAAGAATTCTAATACAGTTTTGTAGGAAGCTAAATTACTGAGATTTTTCTTGTTATGAAGTTAAATTGTTATGAAGTTAAAATGAAGAAAAGCACTGTATAGCATTGGTTACTACATGAACAATTAGATCTTTAAGGAGAACAATCTAAGACTTACAGAACATCAATATTAAGAATTTTCTTCTCAGTACTATTTCTGCTCCAACTAGATTTAGGATTAAAAGCACAGGCTGTATTTTAGGCTAACAAATCCAAATAGTCTCAATAAAAACAATACAGGAGTTAAAAAGTAGAAAAGCACATCTTTTTCACAAGTGAGTCACAAACTTGCATACACATAAATGTGGATATTTTCTGATTCTGTAAATCTTTACGAATATGAACTCAGAGCTTTATCAGATGCTTCTTCAAATTTCAAAACTTTACAAGGTACTGCTCTACCACAATAGAAATTGAGCTAGTCATGAGACAACAAAAATATTCAGAAAACTCATAATAATCCATATATCAAGACAATGGATAAAATGATGTGGCTTTTACTTATTTGCAGCAAAGCATGTTGGTAAGATGTAACCATGGACATTTCTGCATTTAAAGGAATAGATCAACCCCTGTGGGCTAGGGTTTTCTTAATTTCCAGTAGCAGTTTTTGGACAGTTCTGGTTTTGACAGTAAAGACAAAAGCCTTCTCAAAAGTTGCAATTAACAAGGAGTTTTTCTCATTACATGAGACACACACAATAATTTACGTTAGGTGTGAGTGCATATATTATGTATTTAACTCTTTCTACAAGTTCAGTAAATCAGCTGGATAAAAAAATTATTTTCCTTATTCTTTGTGGGAAACTTTTCTCTTGGCAGAAAAAGTAATAACAGCTTGGTATTACTACCAGTACTTTCTCTACATTCAGTAAAAAAATATTAAAAAATAATTACTATGATCATGAGATCCATGCTTTACATTAGGTGTTCCGTAAATCCATTGATTATATATAATACTCAAGCTTAATGCACAAATGCTCAGATCTAATTTTCTCTCCAGAAAATGTTAACAATATTCCTAATATTTTTAATGCAGCTTTATCTTTCATTAAAATTACTTTGAGTTGATGGATGTCTAGTTATCTTGCCTGTTTTGACACTACAGGATTATCTTCCTAATTCTGGAAATATAATTTAAATTTCATATATATCATAAAGTGCAACTCCTTCACCTAAGTGTTTATTTAGAAGTGTGATTATAAAATTGAAATGGAACACTGACTACCCAAAGCCAAATATTTTACTAAATGCATGAAATTGGTGTACTATGTATGGATATTTAAAATTGTTTCAGATACCATTTAATAGAGTTGTTTGGGAGAAATTTAATGACAAAAGATTCAGGAAATATAAAAAGTGTCTGGGGTTGCAACATTTTTCTCATGTTTTTTCTTCAATATTAAAAGGGATAGAAATCCGAGGTGAATGTACTGATGAAAGCAAATTTTTCAGTGACCCAAATATGCATTTAAACAAATACAAACACCACCATACTACAGCTTCTCCATTTGTTACAGAGGAATTAAAACATCTGGGTACTTGTGTATTTATTCCCAATACAACTAATATGATCTAACAGATAACAGGAAAATTATTTCTATAGAGAAATTACATCTGTTGCTCCAATGAACAAGCTAGAACACCATAAAAAAGAAACAGTTTATATATTCTATTTTGGTAATGCAACTATTTTCAACTTTTTTTCATGAAGTTTCTCTCTTCTATACATAGCCACAAACAGAATTTCCATCTAAGAGCTGGAAGGATATATATCCATTCCAGTATTTATAAGACTGACGTTCCTATTTTTATTGGAAGACAATTTCCATAGAAAATTTAAAAGAATCTATTCCTTATATAATAAAAAGAATACATAGGGGCAAAAGTTATACATATGCACATATAATCAGAATTATTATATGCTCTGACAGTTTTGGTATACTCCTATATTTTCCATTGTTATGCAAATTAATGGATGTACAATTGATTATGTATCCTGTACTTTATCACATACTTTCAAAGTAAAAAATAGTATTTTGTAATATCACAGCACATGTGAAATCTAAAATTATTTAAAAGAGGGGATTTGATATATTTTTCCCATATTACACATGGTTTTGCAGAAGTGCATATATTGTTATTTTTGTAATTGGCATCATGCATTTGAAGACAGATGACTGCTCATCTCTTTGGCAATATTTATCTAAAATGAAGAGGAAAAGAAAATTAAGAGTAGCAAAGATACACAGTCTACAGTCCTTTTTATTATTTCACTCCTATAATTTTCATTTTAAGACAGACTTTGGAGTTGTTTCTACTCCAGTATACGGTATTTAGATGCAATGTGGGACAAGGGGTTTATAACATTAAAAAGATTTTGATCAAAGCGAGCAACAGAAATTCTTGCTAAAGTTGAGGTCACCTTCACAGTAGCACATTTACATCCTACCTCTATAAAGGGTCAATATCTACACTGAAGAATTCAATTTAATGATTTCTTTCTTTTAAATACTATAACTCACACTAATAATCCGGTATACCTGGAAAAAAATTAAGATAAGACAATGGTCATTACTATACATTGTTCATTCTTTAGGAATATATGTTGGTAGTGAAGAACAAGAGCTTGAAAGGAAAAAAGTAGCAGGATGTTATATTTAAGTGCTATTTTTTAGAACTATACTCAATGAGCATTCTGGAGCTTACCAACTTCGATTAATTAGCCTACCAAACCAGAACTGGCAGCTTATACATTGGCATTCCTAAAGTCACTTTTCATCTGAGTTGCTTGAGATAAGTATTGCATTAATGACTTCACATCCAAAGCATTCCCCCGAGAGTTAAACTGCTGAACTGAAATTTAGTAAAGAATCAAATGTAAAAATTCACAGCCATGCAGTAGTGGCATTTTTTTAAGGAAATACATTTCCGTATAAGTGACACAAGTGTATTTCAAATATTTTTTTTAATCATGCAGTTAAGTTTAATTGCAAACTTGAATTGTCTAAACTGTAGAATTAAATAAAAATCAAACTACCAATTTAGTCAACAACTTTAGCTAAAAGCAGAAATTCGTACAGTGGAATCAAGTCTTCCAAAACCTGCTCAGTGTTTTCAAAGCAGAAAGTGAAGTTACATGAAGAACCCTAATATTCAAGAATCCAACAGACACAACTAGCATGTTCACTTGTGACCTGCCTTAGAAAACAAACCCTATGACTTGACAATAATTTATTTTAAACACAGTTTTACCACTCCAATATGACAAGACATCCTCATTAAGACACTGCCTGTTGTGAAACTAGATTTATAATAGTGTTGCAAAAATAAGGGTTTTTTAAGAAACATTTATAACCATTTTCTCTTTAGTATTACACTGCACTGCAGTTTTCTGTGTTGAGTTAGAAATACTAATGATGATATATATTTAAGCCTTTTATCACTACATCAGATACTGAAGATCTGGAGGAAAAACAAACACTAGCACTCTTATTCTCATCCACAGTAATACATTCTAAATATTGACAAATGAGACATTCAGTTCAAGACCAAAATTAAAACAAAAGTTACTTCTTTGTTCTACTACAACATGCCAATCATGCAACAGTGCTTTTCACAGCAAGAAGAGTTTGTATATAAGTCTAAAAGCTATTCCAATAACAAAATCAAGAATTAATGTGCGCTCCTAAAGTACATATGTGCATATACAGAACTGAATTTTGCAGTATTTGTTACCTCTCTTAACTGTTAGACACAAAGCTTTCATCTTCTGCTTTGGGATGGAAGACAATTGTACCCCATATTTCAGAAAGTGCATGCAAGCATATGCAATGCAGAATAAAGTCAGAGAATATATCAAAATGTGACTGAGACAGATACAAATATAATGTAGAGATGCTGCCCAGTCCTAAATCCAAGTTGAGGATACAGGGTGGTAGTAGTAAGAACTTTAAAGGCTCATAAGGAGATCCTTGTCTAAGTCAGGGTTTGGTGACATAGTCCTCCTCTGCTGATCCAACTTTCATACATCCTCCCCCTCTAAAAAAGAGACTTAAATACCTCACAGTAGAATAGTGAGTTTTGTGGCCCCAGCCAGCAACTAAGCCATTCACTCACTCCTTCCCACTCCCAGCAGAACGGGGAGAAGAATCAGGGGGAAGGGAGGAAAAGTAGTACAACTTGTGGGTAAAGATAAGAACAGTTTGAAAACAATAAATAAGATAATATTAAAATAGTAATTACAATAATAGCAATAATAGAATATACAAGCAAGCAATGCACAGTGCAATTTCTCACCACTCACTGACCAAGGCTACTGATGCCAGAGCAGAAAATGCCAAAACTGCAATCCCAGAAGACAGAGCAAGCCCCAGAGTCCCAGCTAACCCTAATCTATATACTGAGCATGACACTGTATGATATGGAATATTACAATGGCCATTTTGGGTCTGCTGATCTGGCTATGCTCCCTCCTAGCTTCTGGGGCACCTGCACACTAGCAAGACCTGGGAAGGTCAAAAGTTCTTGATTTGTTAGCAACAACTAAATCCATCAGTATTATCAGCATTCTTCTCATGCCAAATCCCATACTGAATCCAGAACACAGCAGTATTCTAGCTACTATGAAAGAAAATTAACTCTATCCCAGACAAAACCAGGACAGTGACTTCTTGGCAAAGTATATTCAAAGCACGTTCTGCATCCCTATGAAATTCACAACAGATTAAAATGAAAAAAAAAAAAAAAAATGTAAAAAGGTGACAAAGAAGTTGTGTGAGAAGTTGCACTCCAATAAATTTAGTTTATCACCACACAGACTACAGGGTTTAGAAAATAAACAAGCTTTGAGAAGCACAAACACATTATGGCCCTATAAAAATGCTGCTGTTTTTAATATGAGGATGCAGAAAGAGTTTCTGTATTGCTTTTTTCTTCTAGTGACAGCTAGTGTCTGCTTATATACTATATAGTACATACTAATAAACAGATCAGAAACTGTCTCCAACTCACATGACAATAAGCCTAAAAAGCCACCCTGTTAGAGGGATGCTGGGAAAAGTCTTATTTAGTTAGGTTTTGAGTGGATGGTGCTATTAAGGTGAGGAGATTAGGAGAAGATTATTGTACTTTCTTGTTTAGAATTTCAAAGGCATAAGCCACTCAGATACCTGAAAATTATCCAGTTTTAATTGCTGGTGACAGACATTCAGCTTTCCATAACAGTAAGAAAGTTTAATTAAAAAAAAATATATCTTAACAGAAATGGAATGTATGGACTTTATCAAAGGCAGATTAGTGTTTCGATAACTTCAGTCATCTCAAGCTTAACACGAATATAATTGAAAACTTTCAACACAGGAGATGATGATAATATGCCTGGAAGATGGCAGAAATGTAAAGAACTAAAATATGTTTTATCACACTTCTGAAATTTCATTAGTAAGAAAGTATACCACTTCTAGAAAGCACACAAAATGCATTTAATACTCATGCTCGTACATTTCTAAACAGGGAAGAAGCTATAGTTTTAGCTCGTCTAAAAAGATTTTGTAAAAAAATATATTTTCATTTATTATTGCAATATTCCTACTCTGATATAGTGGTAAATCATACTGATTTACTGTATCAAAAAAAAAAACAAACCAAAACCCAACAAACTAGCAGACAAAATTATTATAAAAACACACCATTTTTCATCTAATAGTAAGATAGAGTATTTCTCATATACCTTACCCCAGAGTGACCACCAGATTTTTTCCAACACATTAAAATAAGCAGAGTTCATATGAAAAAAAAAAAAATTACTAAAACACTTTAAAATTATCCCACCGCACCATGAAAAGTCAAATACGGTAAATTACTGCAATCAACATAAAGATATAGAACTAAAAGCATATAAACACTGCCAATCTAAATAAAAGGCATGCTGCTGTTTTACCAAAATTTAAACTGGGGTGGTTTGGGCTTTTAATGGTTGTACATTACTTAATACAGGAGACCTTTGGCTTTGCATATTTTTGTTTACTGCATATAAAAAAAGGAGGTCTGGAGTATTCTTGATCTTCTATTATTTTTTTTTTCTTAGCCACAAGAACCAAGATGAAACTGTCAACTTCTGCCTGCTGAAAACAAGTTCAATATTCTATTACACTGTGAATTTGGACTATCATTAGTCAATCATTAGTAGGTAGGAGCTGATCTTGTTGAAGTTCAAGCTGAAATAGATCGTACCACTAATGGTCCTCATTATTATTTATTATTAAATGTTATCTAAAATAATTTCTTTAACTGAAAAGTAGTCATATCTACTTAATTACTTTATCTGGCACTTAGCTAACTTTCCAATTATCACAATTTGGTACTCATGTACAACATCCAACTGCTTATTAATTTGGATAGCAAAGGGAAAGCTCATGTACCAACTATTTGGTCATTTGAGACTGAACACAGCCTAGAAGATGCCATTCCTAACTAGATTCAAGGACATTGTCAAATTAGAATGGGAAAAATTAGAATACCTTTAACCATTAACAACACTTAATTGTCAAGAAAACCATGGAGTTCTTTATGTCTCAAGGCTACCAAGTATGAGTAATTACAAAGAATGATTCATAGATGGGATGCTAAGTGTATCAGCCAGTGATTATATGCAAGATAATTATGATCTTGTTACAGAGACTATTAAAGGAAACTACAGTTGGTAATTAAATACTTTATTATAACCCTCTGAAGGACAACCTTGTCAATATTAGTTAATTCAGGAAATAAAAACATAGCATTTTGAACGAGTCTTTTCATTTGTAAGCAGCAATAACTTACTTGAATTTCAAAAGAAAATAACTTTAAAATCTCAGAAAATTAAGAGATCTGTTTAACACTGAGCTAATTCATGAGGAAGAATAATATTAAAACTTTACTGTACAAGAATTTGAAGGCACAGATATTAATTAGTTAACATACTCGTGATACACAAGTCAGAAGTGTTTCAAGACACCTTTATTCAAGTGCTAGAGGGACATCATAAAAATTTGGCTAAATAGTGTATTACCTGGCCGTACAGTGTTCCCATACACCTAATGTTTCCCACTGTGAAACAAACACAGTAGATCTTCCAAAACAAAACAAAATCATTTCATTATCTCAAGATAATGAAGCTTAATTGGAGAAAATGAATTCTCTGTTATAAAAAAGGAGACAACAGTTTTAACAAATTAAATATAAACTTGTGATGCAAGCGACACATCTACAGACATCCTAGTTAAAAGGACTGGTACATTTACACTCAGTAAGAAATAAGAGCTAACATAAAATTCTCAAAGACTCCTGCTTTCACTTTGTTGCAGGAATTTACTAAATCTAACTAAGCAATAGATTATTTAGTATGAAATGCAGAAGTTTACCTTTTAACAAAGGTAACTAGCTGTAAGCATGTTACCCTGAAGACACAACTCTCTGCATTGACTTTACACCATATAAAGAGTCAAATCCAAGGCCACCAGCCTAATCCAGTCTGTTTGAAATAGTTTTAAGCTACTTATTTCTTTAGAAATATTTTTTTCCCATAAGTGTCAAGCTGCTGATCAAGTGTGGCAATCAAAATGAAGCCTCACTGTGGAAACCCACATGATTCCCTCTTGCTAACTACACACCATGGACTTTAAAATAAAATAACCTTGACACAAAATATAGTCATATTTGGATGCAAAGAACTGAGGGGTTTTTTGTTTGGTTTTGTTTTATTTGGGTTTTAGGGTTCTTTTGTGGTTGGTGGCTTTTTGTTTTGTTTTATTCTTGGTGGGGGGCTCTCCCTTTTTTTCTCTTGTTGATGTTGTGTGGTTTGTTGGGTTTCTTTTGGCAGGGGGGGTGGTTGGGAAGACGGGGGAGGGGGGAAGGGGAAGGCAGAGTTTGGTTTGGTTTTTTCTTCCTGGAGTTCAGCAAAAGGCACACAGGGAAGAGCTGTAATGCTTATCATCACTTAAAAAGAAAAAGCAAACAGTGGAAGTCACAAAATTTTAGTGGTTACAAACCTAAGAGTCATTTTATAACGATTCCATATTACTTATCTAAATAAGATATACTTAACTTCCGTATCAAAAGTTATGTAGTCTATTTAATAAATATCCTCAAGTGCTAATTCCACTCTTGCTTTTACATAGGATTAGATGACTGCAGTAAGATCCAATACAACAGTAACATCCCCTGGGTAGAGTATAAAGGCATTCTAGTTAGTACATAAGAATTCAGAGGAAATGGATCAAGTGGAAGTTTGATGCTTTATCTTAGATAATTTTAAATTTTACCTATCTTTAAGTCTCAGAAATCCTATCTATTCCTGCTTCATTTATCTGACTACCACTTCCAGGTTATATTGCTGTCATTAAGACAACATTGCTCCAATGAGTAGCTTCATTTCTATAAACGCTAGCACAGATATTGAGGTAATTTAGCTCAGAGTATGTGATCATTCTAGCAGCTAAACCAAGTATTTTCCTTAAAAGATGAATGATTGAAAGTTGAAATCTACCTAGATAAAAATGTTAACATTCAATTTATCAGGTAACTTTCCACAAAAGGAGAAATGTGTTTATTAATTAGGCCTTTAGTATTAAAATACATTTTAATATGGCTTTACTGTACTTGTTAATAACAGAGCTTCAAAACAGAGCTTCATTAGCATACTGCTATCAACTCTAAATAAATTCTCAGTAATTACCACTGGCCAAGGCAAAGCGAAGTAGAACTTTAACATACCAAAGATTTAACTGATCAAAGCAGGCTGAGTCAGACAGAAAAGATGGGACACTTTTGGACCTCTGTCACCACTCAGAATACTTAATTAGTACAAATCTATTCAGTCTTTCCAGTGACACATATGGAAAAAAAATCTGACCAAAAAAAAAATCTCTAGTCTAATTAAGGAAAATTGGATCTATTACTCAGAAATCATGTACAGAATATTTTGGTGCCCTAAGTTTTTCCTCAATTACACTTATAGAAATGTAGAAGTGTAAAAATGATGCTGTACTATGCTCAGAAGTTAAAATTTTGAATTTCCTAAATTTATTTATTTCCGTAGAACCCTCCACATTTGATGCAATATACTTAAAGTCTTGTTTAGAAACTCTGAAGGTGAAGTAGGGACTTGAAACACTTCAGTCTTGTGTTTGCTGCTTGAATTTGGCAAGTTCTTAAAAAACATTAAAGAATCTACACAGAAAATGGAGACTTGTTCAGGACAGACAGATGAGTAGCAGTGTGAGGGGAGGGAACAGCAAAGAGATCTTCTCTAGAAGATCATCAATGTTGTATCTTCCTCCTCCTTCAGAGATATTTCACAGGTCTTCTGTAGCTGTTCTTCCCCCACTGTATCAGTTCTACTGTCACTATGTGACCTCAGCTATAGGAAGATTTCATCGCTCCCTTTATGCTGTGATTTCTGCATTTTCTATCAGTCATCTAAGAAAAGAGCAGCAGCTATTGGAGGTAATCAACAATAGATTAAGAATACAGTATTAATATTGCCAGAAATACTTTTGCATTTCATTCTGTGCCTGGAATGGAAACAAATGGTTTTCCTATTTTAAGCAGTGTAACAGCTTCTGAAAGTCTCCAATGGGACTCTCTTAATAGCAAGCTTCTTCAAAAGGCTGTGCACCTATAGCCCATTCACTTTATAAATAAGCATACATCTACCCCAGAGGATTAAAACTTTTAATCTAATTTTTGAAGTGATCTCAGACCACGCATACAGATAAGAGGGCTCTACCATAATTGTATTGCTGGACTGGACTGGATACAGTTTATTCCATGGAACCAGTACTGTTCACATTATAGTCTTGATACATGCTTTTAAGTGAACTGTTACTTTTTATTGTGTGATTTGTTGATCACCCTGGTTTTATAAACTAATTTTCAGAACGGAAACTATTCTGCAAGTTGCTTAAGTTGAGAGGAACGGGTATATTATCAGTAATCATCAGAAGTGCAAAATTCTAGACACTTAGAACTACACAGCAGTATACATTAATGTCATCTATGAAACCAAACAAAACCAGCAAATGCACAATCATTTCCCATTGATTTCATATAAGCATTTTTTCCATGCTGCTTGTACAGAAAATACCCAATTAATATGGGACCGAAATAGGTGAGGGTAAGGAATTTCTTCTGAATTGCAACTAATTTCTTGAAGCCATCGATAAAATACCATGAAGATCCTCCATACTATATTACTTACATAAAATCAGTCTCAACATCCCACTGTCTGCTTCCATTAGGTCAAGATTTTGACCACAGGGGTATTTGAGGGGAGAGACTATGGTTCTTACTCCTATTTATTCACACAAGAGGGTCGTATCATCTTGAAAACCCAATAAATTAGTTTATATAGGTTTTGTGTGTGTGTGTGTTTGTTTAGTGGTTTTTGTTTGGTTGGTTTGGTTTGTTATAAATAAATAAAATACTCTTTTCTTACTTGCAATTAAATGACCAGCATTGCCTGGTAAAACCCCAAAACATCAACATTAAAGCAGTAACGGATTTATTGATGTTGAAGTCCATACTCTGTGCAGGAAAATAATAGTGCATGAGCATAAGAATCTAGCTCCTACTAAAAGCACATAAAAGGTTCTCATTAGTCAAACAAGAATGGGTAATGAATGCAGTTGTGCAAAATCAAAGTTAATCTTAATAAAATGTCAGATAAAATGCTTCAAAAATTTGATTACACGCACCTTACAAAACAAGGTGAGCTAAATCAGTTACAAGTGCTAAGATATCTGGGGTATTATCTGGGGTATTAAAATAAACTTAACACCATGTACATAAAATATAAAATAACTTCAGTATTTATTTGTAATTTCAGGCCATTATTTGTACAGAAGAATACATTTCCTTAAGTTAACAGTTCCTTTGAAAGGGAGAAGTCCTAGATAACTGATTTTTCAATCTTCAGTCTTTATGCTCCCCTGCTAGTATTCATATATTGAAAATATTTGTGAAACTGATGCAAGTACAATAGCAAATAAAAATTCCCAGTGCCTGAAATTCTAGCCGTTTTAGCTCCTTCTTAAAAGTCTCTTACAAATTATTACAAATGTTTCTCTGATCTTGGGACTTGATTATTAGTTTACAGAAATGGGCTAAAAATAAGTCAGTGTTAAAAAGTAGGATTGCCAGTTCTTTCATGGTCCCAGAAAACGTAGAGGAAGTTGTCAGGATCAGCTCAGCTCCACTGTGCTCCTGAAAAATATAAAATACCAGTGTCTACTGGATCATTGAGTCCTTAGCACTCTTGTATTATTTATGAAAAAGATTTTGGTGATGACCATAATGGTGCTTTAATATATGGAGTAAGACAGATTTGTCGGGAGGCTTCCTTTTTCAGTATATGTCACAGGAATGCCAACAGGTAGATAACAGAATTATTAATTAGAGGCTGCCAACCTAATTTGAAACCTCGTTTACCAGCTGCAAACACCTGCTTTAGCAGACTAAAAAGTTACATTGCATATAAGAGCTTCTCTAAATTTGTGAAAGTCTTTCAACTTTGAAAGAAAAAAAGAGCATAACTTCCAATGTCTATCTAGGTCCTCTACATAATGGAAAAATTAAGGACTAACCATAAACCCAAAGATTTAAATATGAGATCATCTTCAAATTTCATTCTGTTAAGTATATAAAGTAATTGAGCTTGATTTTTCAACTTCCACAATGTAAGTTGGGTGAAATCTTCTCTCCCACTACATTAATAACTAACAGAACAAAAGAGCTAAGGTTCTTTCTACCCTACAAAATAGTCATGACTGCGTTTAATAGCTTGAGTGGTGTTAATGTACATACAAAACATTAAGAATGGTCTTCTGCAATTATACCTTCTTGGGAAAAAATAATCACACCAGCATTTCAACTGAGCATTAAATGAATTTTAAAACAAAGACAGTGAACCTCACAACATGAAGCCTAATTATTGATTGCCAGAACTTAGCCCACAGCCTTTACTTTTAGGCATTGATAGAAAACTGACTTCAGCCTGCATGAATTATCCTCCCAAATTAGTTCCAGCTATTGTCAAAGAGCTCCAGTTTCTTCCACAGTCTGTGACCTGAATATTATGGGGAACTAGCTCTATGTGGCCCTGCTTGGGCAGTGGAGTGGGACAAGATGACCTTCAGAGGTCCTTGCCAACCTCAGTTACTCTGTGATTCTCTGATATTATAAATAGCTATATGTCAAACTTTATAAGAGGTATTTAAATACAACAAAATGATACAAGTGAAGTTAATAGCAATTCTTGATACCTAAGCTGCCAGACTCAGTATTTCCATCTGACTGAATTTCATTTTATTAGCACAAGTAAATATTTATTTTTACAAGTAAAGTTAAGTACCAGGAGGAGTTTCGTGAAAAAAACCACATAAATGAAAGATGCTACCTGGAGAAGGCCATTGAAATAGATTTGAGCTTATCTATAGAAATTTAACACCTGTAAATCTCAATTTTTCACTTTCATCTTAATTTATCTTGGGGGACAGGCTGGGTGAGGAGTGTCTAAAAAATAGTAATGAATATTCACTTAGGAGTACATTGACTAAATAGGAAAAAAAGTAAGCAACAAACTGATGAATATGAAAAATGTAACACAAAACAATTATAAATTAAAATGCACTATTTAACTTAAAGATCCACTGTCTTTAATTCATCATGAGTTACAGTGAAAGAACAACTTCTAAATATTGGTTCAGCCAAGATACTGTTTCTCTTTATTTGTGCTTATTCAGGATTTTAAAAGCTAAAACTGAAGTGACATGGATCTTTCTCACACACACCTTTAACTGGTATAAAAGAAGGAAAAAAGTCTCTCAAAGTGGCCATGAAATATAGGAATTTTACTTTAAAAAAGAAAAGTTACACAATTAATTCTAACAGAGATCCAGAATTAACAATTAAACCCCCCCATGACTTGGCCAAAGAAATAGAAGCACTTCTCACGTTGCAGCACAGCTCTATCCTACAGTGGTCTTATTTATTTATTTTTTTAATTCTAGTGATTACAGAAAGCATTATCTCTTCATATTTCTTCCTCTGTTATTCAAATCTGCAATTTCATATAGTGATTTTTTTATTTCCTTGGAAATCACATGTATTCTGATATCACATCGTTCTAAGATAACCAACTGCATTACCTAGGCTATACTCCCACTGAGCTCTGTTAGTGTTGTCAGAGTACTAACCTTCTAAATATCCTTTCACAGCTGTTCATAGCATTCTTTAAATTTAGTTTTCAAAATTATTAGCTAATCTCTTCTCTGCCTTTTCTTTGGGAAACAACTTTAAAAAAAAATTTAATCCAAATAATTGGACTTAAGCTGCTCCCAACATCTTAAAAATGTAAAGATAAAGTGAGAGATGGTGTAGACTTGATGAATTTAACACTATCAACATTGACTACAGCTTTTGAAGAAAAAGACGACAATGCAAATCAACATATGAGAAAACATAAAAGAAAATTACAGAGAAACAAAAAATTACAAGCATCTAGGACAGTTCCAGAGAAACCATAAATTCCTTCTATTTATTTTAAGCACTTCTTTCTGCTCCTGATAATGCTCATTTTTAAATAAAATTAAATTCATAATGTGTTCTACTGCTGAGAAGATCTTCAAATTCCTTACAGCCTACTAAAAATACTATTATTTTGGATATTTCTTATACAAGATACACAAACAAAATATTTGCATTTCCTAAATTCTAAGTGCTTGTGGTTTCAACATTCTTTCATACATAGGAAGAAATTTTTTAATATTTCTGCTGAATTCCAGCTTTGGCACCCAAGCAGTTATTAGCTACTTCTGAGTATCTCAACTTCCTTATATTCAGTTCTCCCCAGGGTTTATTATCACATTTTAATCATCTATCCAGTCCCTCAAAAATACAACCCCTAGCTGATTAATTAACATTTTCTATTCTTGCATGCAAGTGAGCTAGTTCACCACCAAACGTATGGTCACTACCCTATCATCAGAAGTTTGTTAGGAAAGAAAGTCAGATTTCTCTAGAAAGTAATGACATATTGAAACATTATTACTCCATTACTACAAATTACTTTTAGAATAATTTTTAATTTAAACAAATATTGTCAACCATATTGTACGAAATATTGCAACACTGTACCAAGATTACAACTGCACCTAACTTTACAGAGCACAGACATACACATAGAAGAGGAAAAAAAAAAATCAAACGTGTTAGCACAAAAAATATATAATTTCAATAAAATACAGGTTAAGCAGAGTGCACATATGGATGGCACAAGAGGGTTTATTTCGTTTTTAGGGGGGAGGAGTTGGTTGGTTGTTATTTTTGTGGGTTTTGTTGTTGTTTTTGTTTGGTTGGGTTTTTTAAGCTACCATGTATATTTTTTATGGAGCAGTGCTACACGAACACATTACACATGAACAGCACAGAACATTTCCTACAGATTGTAATAACAACATTGAAATGTTTGCAGGTATTCATTGTTGAGCTACTTTATATGAAAAAAAATCATTACATACATTAAACATAAGTCCATACCTAGTATTTGGTAAATACAGTAGTACGCCTTGTTTGCAGGTTGAGAAAAATTGGGTTAAAGACTGCATCCCATTATGACTACATCTCTGAAACTGTCTGAGGCAATTTTTTTTTCGCCTCAAAATATATTACTATTTCAGGCACCTAGCCATGAGATAACAGTTGATAATTCACTGAATATCTGTGACAACTACCCAGGGTTTTCAACCTCCTTCCTGAAAAAATTGTACCACACAAGACACGGGGAAGTATAATAACCGCAGCTACATGAGGAATAGAGAGCACTTTCCTGTCCTGTATGACAAAACAGACTGGCTTCCTATGAAACAGGCACAGTACTATTTCTTTCAGAGGGCACACAGTGTCACAGATAGAAAGAAGGTATGGAAAAGAGGGAGCATGAGGAAGTTTGATAGTGTCCACACAGGACACTTCAGATTTATCAGATGAACTTTTTCTTAAGACCTCTGATACTTTTTGTAACTTTAAAAGATATGTTTATTCTTCAAAGTATGTAGAAGTAACACATGATGATGAAGCACTTCATTGCCCAGCCTACCTTTGCTTTAAGGCTCTCCAAAGAGTTAAATTAAATGCACAGATCATGAAGCATCTAAAGCCTCAACACAACTAGTCCATATGGTCTCAGATAGGATGTCAAATTATGAGAAAGCACAATGAAGAAAGTTGTTTGTAAAATTAATACTGAACCCAGAACATCACCTTTGGCTGCAGGATTAGAAATAGTCAATATTCCACCTACTTTTCCTGGGAAATTGCTCTGCTATCTTAGTTCACTAAAACCAGAATGGCAGGCAAAGGTAAATCAGCCCAAACCTGTATTTTAAAATTTTACTAACAGATTACTTACATCTATGACCCAACAATGCTGGGTTTAGTTGGTTCTAGCCTCAGTAGTAGGTAATAGTAAAAAAAAATAAGAATATTTCCATTATGGTCTCTAATATTTTGCAAAATAACTTAACCTTGTGTTTTAAAATCTCTGCCAAGATTCAAGTTTTGTGGGGAAAAAAAAAAAAGTAAAGTACTTATATTAAAGTATCTTATCTTGAGCTTCTGTGTTACTCTGCACAAAATTACCAAGACTTGCACATTGAATCCATCTTGTCCAGACTGAGTATTGGGTTATAGATTCCACTGGGTTCTTCAAACAGTAGAATCTAAATATACTTTGAAAGTTGGTTAAAAAAAACCCAAAACAAACAAACCAACCTTTTCCTGATTACTGTGAAGAAACAAGACCCAAACTGGGCTTTGGTAAATCAAACTTGAAAATTAAGGAAGCCTTAGAATATTGAAAACTGGCCATCAAATCACTTCTGTGAAAAATAAAGACCTAATAAAGCGTCAAGAGCTTCTTCAATTAACAGTTCTTTCTGTTGAACAGTAATTTGTTGACTATTGGGTTATACTAACCTGCCACACATA
>JANHFX010019950.1:89237-106200 GCA_027560015.1 Chloroceryle amazona
TTTTTTAACATGCTATACAATTACACAGTGGTGACTACCACAAATGCTTCACAAAAAAAGCCCGAACTACTTCCAGTATAAGTGCAAATAATTTTAAGATAATGCCTTAAATGTTCATTATAATTCAGGACTCCCTGAGCCTAAAATCAAATTACTCTGTGACAGATATTGGTTTTCTCTTCTCCTGCATTAATGGCAAGGCAAGGAGGGAGGACAAACTACGTAAGATGACGAAGACATCTAGGTTTCCAATTTCCATACATAAAAAAGAATAAATTCCATAATTTTAAGCCTGAAAAGATAAATACACATAGTCCACAATGAAATGAAAAAAGTTACTGCTGGCATCTTTGTGTGATTTTTCAATACTTCTAAAAAAACTTTTGATTGTGCTTAGTCTTATTAACAGGTGTATAAAAGGCTCTTCTGATAAGTAATGTTAAAACAGAAACATTAAAGAACTTGCACAAATCAAAGGAGAGTTCTGTTTTTTTGGCCACCTATGAATTGTTTTCCTATGCTAGCTCATTCTAGAAAGTATAACCTAAGAAAAAATAAAGATTTTTAAAAGTTTACCATCACTGACATTAACCTGTAAATCAAACATGTTGCTAATAGTTAAAATCTAGCACACAGGCTATGTAAGAAATAAATCTATCTGTATAACTAGCTATACTTGCTTTCAACACATACAGGAGGCATCTCCAGTTGCTAGGATATTATGTAGTATATTAAGTTACATGTAAACATCCTCACAGAGTTGGTATACAGAGCTTGTCATAACATTCAGGAAGAGTAAAAGCTTTATACATACTACTGTGCTCAGAAAACAATTCTGTGTAAGGGTTTGATTTATTCAATATTCACTTTTATGACCTCCAAAAGCAATTAAAAAAAAAAAATCAGTCATGAGTGTTTAAGAGAAAGCATTAGGTAAAAAAAGCATCCTAGTTAGGCAAATATTCTGTTGCTGAGTGTCCTTTGCCTGTGTTACAGGCAAAGGTGTAACACATACAAACCTGTCACCACAGTTAAATCAGAAATTGAATGCTTGACTTTCTGCTAAAGATCTATAAAGGTTTCTTTCAATCCACTTTATCTATTTCTTTCAATCCACTTTATCTATTTCTGAAACTACTTTGAGTTTTTCCACTATAATATCAAGGTTTCCCTACCTAGTTAAGATATATTTAACTCCTCGTGTACACAAGACCTAAACACTACAGTCTTATTTCTTAATTTTTGAGTTCATTTTAGAGTTTTAGAATTGTGAGATTTATTCACCACTTCCTCAATGTAAAAGAGCTTCAAAATTATGTTCTAATTACTTGCATCAAAACTTGGATTGTGTGTTTCTTTATAACCTGTGTTAGAAACTGTAAGAAGCCTCTGGAAATTCATAGGAAGCAGAAAGAGTCAGATCCTCATCTTATTCAGCCTTAATCCATTTATCTTGTTTAAACTCTGCAAATGGAAGTAACAAATCTAGAGAAACCTGAGATCCAGTAATGTGCTTGAGCTCCTAAACCAACTACCTATCCAGACATATCTCAGTTTCAATTAAGGGTTGGACCAGATGATCACTATAATTGGTCCATTTTCTAGTTTCTATGGAACAAATTCTCACAAAAGAAAGGCTAAATGGGTCTACAATAAACTCAGTCAGGTTTCTCAATGCATATTATCAGGTAACTAAAACTCCAGAATGTTTTCTGAGTTGTATATTTTACACATAGCTGTATTACTCAGATGCCAGCATACAATTCCACACCACCCCCCCACCCCCAGCAAACACAGTACTTTACCATAATATAAAGTTCTAGAAGCAGGACACTACAAGTTATGATCTGCTAAAATCCTGGTCATTAAGAATTGAGTGTAGTTTCTAGTAACCATTGGAGACCACCTGACTCCTCTGATGCAACTGTTTAGCCAATATACTACAACATGGTATCTGAAGCACAATATTCCAAGCCATTAATTAACATCTACATGACCTCTCAAACTGACAGTTGCACTGATCCTTATCAGTATATCAATGCAGTAACATAAAAGAAGTGCTACATTAGATTACAGTTGGCTACAAGCTGAATTTACATTTCAGTATTTTACTTTTACCTGGATTTATGCTACAGAGGAGTACAAAACTGAAATATAAAAGTCTATAAAAACACGCCAAGCTTCTTCATGAATCTTCATTGTTCAGTATGAATATAATGTCCCACACCAGCTACAATCCAATAATTAACTTGACTAAAAAGGCAGTTCTCTTGAACTTCACAAGAAAAGACAGAACACATATCTGCCACCAAAGGGTGACAACAAATCCTTGCATGCATTGAGGAGACACCATCTGAACTATTTATAGGGTAAGCAACTTACCTTTCTGATGTAATGACAGAGTATTAGGAGTAGCTAGATGTGAATAAAAAGTTGTTTTTCAAAGGAGAGAGAGAAAGGGAAATAACTTACCTGAAAAGCAAAAGTATACAAATGCAGATTCAAAGGAAATAACACTCATTCAGGTCTAGCAAAAAAACAAAACGGAAAAAAAAAAAATCCACCAAAAAAAAAACAACCCACAAACAAAACAGAATAAAACCTCACCACCCCACACACCCAAACAAACCAAAACCAAATCTAAAAGCCACACAGTTGGCCATGTTTATATGTTCATCTTTATAAATGATGTCTTATTGAACATCATGCAGTAATTTCAGATGCAAAATAAAGTACAGTGGGCTAGGAAACTCAAACTCCATCACATCATGTAAAGCTGATTTTAAAGCAAGTCTTAAGAGCATAAACAGTAAAACTTAAATGGCAACTGTAGCCATCGAACAGTCAGATTTCTGCAAAAAACATAGGATTCTAGCTATCAATTACATGACCTGGTATGAAGAACATAGCTGTTTACTCTGTTATTACCAACTCTTATAATATGACACCGGTGTTCCTTATGATTTTGCAGACAAGGAAATACTAGAAAAAACATTTATTGTTGATATTAATACGTAACATGTTGATAGGCAAAAATCTCTACATTTGAGCCAAGTATCTGTTCTAATTACATTAATACTACTACATTCATGCATTAAAAAATACCTTTTGATACATCTTCACACGTATTCATGAAAAGAATATCCAAAGGCATAAAATGTAACAGCTTTTTCATTTCATCACAGAAATAAAGATTGCAATCTTTAAAGACACGTACCTTTAACTACCTGTTTTTCAAAAAACACAGTGACCTAATCAAAAGCTTAATTTATATTTTGCAGTAAGTTTTAAAAAGAAAGTCAAGATAATTTGTCTGCTCAGTTATTATTCCAGCTCCAAGGCTCATTCATACAAGCTTATGAACTACACAATACTTCATTCGTTCTATACTTTTATTTAATACTTTACAAATATACTGCATTATCAATTAACTTAGAAATATGAAGACTGTCTAGCACATTTAATCGGGGCAGTACTATACAGATTACTATGGCTTTACACCTTCACTTAATCATTTCCAGTGGACCTTTATGGGTTGCTTAACCCACAAAGAACAGTCACAGAAATTAAAAGCAAAAATTCAAAGAAATAAAAAAAATTAAAAAACAAATGTATTATGTTTTACTACATAGAGGGTTTCCAAGAAGGAAATTAAAATATACCGACTTGTCAGGAGAAGACAATGCATCAAACCTTGCCTCTTGCTTCAAACAGATAAGAGCTACAGCAATAGCAGAGCCAAAAGACAATGTAATTGTCTTAGAACTACCTTGAGTACCTTTCATTAGTAGGAGAATATCCAGTAGCAGACTTAACATAATAAGGGAAAAATGCTACTACTATTCTTCCCTACATGTAGATCAGTCATGTGTCAAGAAAAAAACATTAAGTATTTGTCTTCTCTAACTCAGTGAAATAAACCAACTATCAAGTCAACTTCAATCTTCTTTGTCTGCAGAACAAGTTATACATCTATAAAGCAAAGTATCTCTTGAATCTCTTGATGTTTTCTATATTCCACCTCTTGAAAATGTGGTCAGAATTATGACATAATAGTGACTAAAAAAAAAAAAAAAAGGAAAATAAGAAAAAAGAAACTCTATTTCCACAGAACAACAGCTTGGGGATTTAAATAAACAAAGACTGTTAGCCACGAGTCAGCTTAACAGCAAAGCACTAAGTGATCATTCCCTATCTTACAGGCCTATATAAAGTCTTGCCTGATTTGTTGCAAAGTTGAAAGACAGAACATAGAAGTAAACTGCAAAAAGGTTTCTCTCTAAAACCAGATTTTTTGTTCTCAGTGAGACAGGGCAAAGAATAGGGAAAGCAAAACTCAGAGCACGTGCAAGGATGGGGAGAGAGAAGGGAAGAAAGAAAAGGAAGACTGTTCTTCGAGCATCTGATTTGACATCTTCAGATCTATTTAACATAAATGTTTAGCATTCATCATTTAACCATGTTAATGAGAGCTATGGTTTGAACATATTTTGTGTTACATAATACTACATACTAAGCACTTTAGAAATGATTTTGTAAATAACTCAAATATCACACTCAAAATTAACAGATACTTTTGATCTGAATCCCTCTGTGACTCATTTCTCTATCTATGAAACGATAATATTAATGTTTCAACCCTACAGAGTGACTGAAATTGTGTATGTAGCTCAAATACTCCATAAGGACAACAAGGAAATTAGCAATTCTGTTTTCAGAATAAAAATAACAAGTAGTAAATAATGCATATAGCTGCTTGCTCACCAATGATGAAACAATATATATTGGATAGGTGTTCATCGGATGACCGGAAATCATCCTTTTTAATATATCTAGACAGTAAATATTCTGGACATTGTCAAAATTAATATTTTTCATCAGATTAACATATGTAGCTGCCAATATATGTTGTACCAGCTCCTTTTAGGATAAAAAAAAACAACAAATTGATGTTGAAGTGAAGTACTTTGCATGGTATATGGCAGCTTTCATATGTGATGATTTAAGTAATCTAAAAGCAGTAGAAATTTTTTACAGATGTTTTGCTTAAGAGTTAAATTTTTTTGTCATGTAAATTTATCACAGCATTTAGATTTTGCTAACATATTCCAATTTTCATAGAGATTCATATACAAACCATTCAATCCTCCTGCTTGATCCTGCAGGAAAGACATCGTGCTAAATTTAGGTTATTACAATCATTTCTATGGTAACAGATGGATGTGAAACACAGGATTATGACTTCACTGCACGACTCTGCAGAAATAAGTCGCATGGTGGAGGAAGAAAGATCATATTCAAAATACATGCAGCTGTAACAGGGAAGCACACACAGACACTGATAAGGGGAACTGTCCTTTTTGTTAGGAAAAAAGAAAAGTATAGGATGTGTTTTTTCAAAACCTCTAAAGGTAAATCTTGCCATAACAAATACATTTAAAAATGCCATATGCTTTTTTTAGTTTAAACCAGTATCTCTAGTCTGGAATAATTAAAAGAAAAGAATGCTTCAAAATATAGGTTGCACAGAAAATTATAAATAGATATGAATCTATTTAGAACCTCTAGAGGTTAAAATGAAGAAAAATATAAATTTGAAATTCTAATATAAAAATATATAAAAAAATCCATATAAAAAGGATAAAATGGGAGAGCATACTTCAGCTAATACAAACCAGGAGAAAAGGTTTGTTGTGGGTTTTTTTTGCATTATTCTTGCTTTTTGTGGATTATATTCTGCTATGTATAAAATGTTTTCGTGCTAGAAATGAACATTGAATTACATTCAACTAAGAGCCAGAAAAATCCCTAAATTACAGCACATCCTGTTACCACTATTATCTTCAGTTTCATTTCATCTTAAAATACAAAAAAAATTCTAGTGTAAATGAAAATGTGTTTATTACATTGTTATAAGCGATATTACACAAAATATTCCTCAAGCACAGAGACTAAAATCAGCCACCCTTAGCATTTGCCTTAAAAATATGATAGCCCGATACAAAATATTTTACAAGACGCTGTCTGAAATATCTTCTGTATTTAATCACAATCCTTAGTGATTTAGCAAAGAAAGACTATTGTAAAAGTCAGAACTATATTTAACATTTCTGGGTTAGCTAGACACAGATTACCTAAATACAGAACAAACATGAATAATCCTGTGACTAATGGGTTTGATGACCTGCCTAGTGGCTGAGGGAAAGGCTGTGGACGTGTATGTGGACTCCTGTAAAACCTTTGAAACTGTTTCCCACATCATTCTCATTAAAAAAGTGTCTGTGCAAGGCTTGGATGGGTTTACACTTATGGATGGATGCCTGGGCCCAAAGAGTACTGGTGAACACAGTTAAATCCAGCTAATAGCCAGTCAGAAGTTTCATTCCTCTGGGACCACTTCTGTTTAACATCTTTATCAATAATCTTTATGAGGGCATAGAATGCACCCTCGGTAAGTTTGCAGACCACACCAAGTTGGGTGGGAGTGTTGATCTGCTGAGGGTGTAGGGAGGCTCTAGAGAGGGACTTGGACAGACTGGGTTAATGGCCTGACATCACTTGTATAAATTTACACAAGGCCACCTGCTGGGTCCTGCACTTGGGTCACAACAACCCCGTGCAATGCTACAGGCCTGGGGAAGAGTAGCTGGAGAGCTCTCCAGCAGAAAGGGACCTGGGGGTGCTGATTGACAAGCAACTGAATATGAGCCAGCAGCATGCCCAGGTTGCCAAGGTGGCCAGTGGCATCCTGGCTTGTATTAGAAATAGTGTGGCCAGCAGGACCAGGGAGGTGACTGTCCCTCTGTACTTGGCATCGCTGAGGCCGCACCTCAAGCACGGTGTTCAGTTTTGGGCACCTCAATACAAGAAGGACATTGAGGCACCGGAGTGGGTCCAATGAAGGGCAACTAAGCTGGCGAAGGGTGAGGAGAACAAGTCTTATGAGGAGTAGCTGGGGCAACCAGGGCTATTTAGTCTGAAGAAAAGGATGCTGAGGAGAGACCTTATCACTCTCTGCAACTACCTGAAAGGATGCTGGAGAGAGAGATAGGCACTGGTCTCTTCTCACAAGTAACTAGTGATAGAACAACAGGGAATAGACTCAAGCTGCACCAGGGGAGGTTTAAGCTGGTTATTAGGAAAAATTTTTACAGTAAGGGTTGTCAGGCACTGGAACAGGCTGCCCAGGGAGGTGGCTGAGTCACCATCCCTGGACATGTTTAAAAAACTTATAGATGTGGTGCTTGGGATATGGCCTAGCAGTGGACTTGGCAGAGTAGGATTAATGGTTGGACTTGATCTTAAAGGCCTTTTTCAACATTGATGATTCCATGATTCTAGTAACATTTCCTAATTTACATATTGAATATTACTGTGGTAGCAAACATAAAAGCAGGCATTTGACTATAAAGGTTGTATTATTTTGAAACAGTAAGCACAGCAGGCTTTAAAGAGATGATTTTTTTTTTCCCCTATCTTGCAGAAAAAAAACCCAAATATCTTCATTTTACTTCCTCTGATTTAAGTCTGCTTGGATTTTCAGATGAAATCTAGCCTATGAAAAGAGAAGGTAACAAGAAAATAGCAACTACTTACAAAAAATTCCTAAAACACAAGAAATATGCAAGGTAAATACACATAGCCATTATACTTAAATAAATATAAGGATATACATAGAAGTCCTTAATAAGAGAAAATAATACCTCTGGATGCTGAAGTTAAGTATGGCTCAAGAAACCTTCACTGCATTTGAAATGTTTATGCACTACTAAACCAGCAGTAAAAGTCAACAGTGAGGGCTCCACTGATTAAGGATCTTTTCTCTCAACTGTCAAATTTTTGCAAATTAAAAAAAGAATAATTCTTTGAAACCCAAATCCTTCTGCATGGTTTCCTCCTGTAAGGAAGTGAGCAAACAGGTCAGAAAGGACCAGCAGGGACACACCATAGTATAATAAACCTCATTTACCTAAAGAAAGTAGGCTTCATAAAAAAAACAAGAAAACCTAAAAAACCTCATTAAGAGTGGAAGTGGAAAGTCTGACACAATTCTTCAAATTAGAAAATCAGGTCTTGGCTATCCCAGTATTCTCAGAAGATTCTGTGAAGGACTACAACACTAATAAAATCATGACAGGAATGACTAAATAAAAACTGTTATGGAAAACTTTTTTTCTTTTTAATTCAGACCACTAGACCATTTAAAACTTCGTTCCTTTTTTAATTTGCAATTAACCTAAATAGATTCCAAATAATCCTTAGCCCTCTGGGAGAAAAAGTTCTTTCTGTAAGAGATGTTACAGCATACACCTTTTATTTAAGAACTTAGAATGAACCCAAACCACATTTTTCCCTTTTAAGAACTTTCTGAAACCTTACTTTAAAAAAAATCCAAACAAGCCATATGCAGACATTTTCAACATTTTAGATGTTTGAAAAGCTCAAAGTAAAGAAACATGTCACATGTTTCTTAAGAGTAGGGTAGGAGTCAAGGAGGGAGAAGGTTGGTGCTTCAGTATACAAAGGTACACATCCTTCTCCCTAACACCTCACTTTGCTCATTCTCAAAGCAACACTTTCTCCTTAAGTGCTGATAATCCCAGACAAATGGTTTGAAGCAAACAGCTGAAGTGAGGATACACACTGCAGGTAGTAAACTAATGGTCTGACAAAATTACTCCTATTTTCCTGGCCATAAAACTGGGTCATCCATCATGAAAACAGTGATGTAACTCAGAACTGAAATTACAACATTTGGCTAAGTGTTAGCATCTTTAGTATCTGCAAATGTAATTCTTCATTAAAAACACATTCAAAATCTAACAACATAATCTGTTTTCATAAAGAGACTCCCAAATACAATTAATGAACAACGGAATGCAATGACCGTAACATACCACAGCTATATCCACACTGTGTCAGTATTTCCAAGTCTTTCATTTAAATTCATAACAAACGCTTGCTAGGAAGTTCAAAAACTCTTCTGAATATGCAAGTCACAAAATGCCACCAGGTCAACAAGTATGGTATTTCATTTTAATGAACAAAGGCTTCCAGGAGACTTAATTCAGGTGAACTGGTCCTCCACTAACTTCTCTTTCAGGATGGCAAATGAACAGCCCTTATGGGACAGTGAAAGGCTTTATCTGCCTTACCTCACCCAGGACTTTACTATTTGCATATGGATTTAGCAACAGGCAGAAGCCACCCACAATTTGGGCATCTATAAAGGATATTTCATATATTAGAAAGCATTAAATCATCTGCAAAGGGAAACTTAAGCTTTTGCTAGAAAGTCATGACCAGTTGAAAGCAAAATAATTTTACTTTTTTTAATGGGAACAAATCAATGGACAGGGAACCTAAAGGAATATTTCAGGTTTTAGGGTTTTTCAGTGTTACTTAAAGCAGTTAAATAAGCAAGGAGCTATCCTTATGAATAAATAAATGATCTAAAAGGCAGGTCAAGGACACTGCATTGGCACAGAGCCAGGCAACAGAAGGTGCTAAACAGAGCAGACTAGTGCATCTGATGACCAAAGTAAGAGACCTCTGTCTTTCAGTATACCAGAACTCTCTCTCTTTACACTATATTACCTTAAGTGGATGGCTAGGTTTGCATGGATATACATGATAAAAGCTATCTGCCAAAACAAAGAACAAACCTGCACAGATAGATATGCAGGAAATAAAAGCTGCACCCTATTAAACACATTACTTATGTGGTTGTCCTTTCGGTTGCAACACAGCAATCTATAGTGATTGGTGAAATTGCTAGAAAGGACTCTTGCAGTTACAAATGAATACTGACTGTTACTGCTGAAATTCTGTAAAGAGCTAAGAGAAGTGTCTTAACATACACTAAAAAGCATTGTTTATTGTTTTTTCTCATTCTTCAGATACATACGAAATAGTCACTTGCTACATTGTTTGCTCAGCATTTAGAGCTAAACATATTTAAAAAAAAAATCTTAGAGAATTTTTGAGTCTTTTATTGTGTAAACTACACAACTATGACTGAAGATGAAGTGTTTCTTGACTCAATTACAGAAATGCAGCATCTTCTAGCTATCCAGCTTGGAAAACCAGAGCTGTTTCATCAAATATGTTACACAAAAAGTGAAAAAAAGGGACGAACACAGACAAAAGGATACGAAAATCTGCTGATTTTACTAGCCAATCAATTTCTTTTCCCAAATACCATTTCACAGAATTAAAATATATTACCAATATATCCCTGTAAATATTAGGCTTGACAAACTAATTTTATTTGCATACTGTTAGATGTTCAAAGATGATTTTGCTATAAGTTACATAAAACTGAAAGTGGAAAAAAAGGCATTCCCAGAGCTACCTTCCTTAACCTTAATACTTTTTTAACCTTTAGTATGACTTCTGGCAATGGAATATCAACTAATACAATGAAAGATTTATTGGGTAACAACACAAAAAAAGTTATTAAAAAGCTAAAATCCACTATTTAAAAGATTAGGCTTTATATTACTGAAGGTCAATATTTTTTTCTAATAAACACATTTGAACTCCTTAATAAAGTATGCTGCTCAGAAGACCTAATCCTATTTTGAGGACATAGTAAAAAAGAATTGGATTATATAAACTATGGGGCAGAAGTGAAATAAATAATAAAAACCAAGAAAACCAAAGCTAAAAGCTTTTAATTTTTGTCATTCTAAAAGGCTGTTACTGAAAAAAATGAACATACCCAGTTAACCAAAATTAAACATAACTTAAAGCCACAAATATTTACAGAAAACAAATTTTAAGCCACGTATTAAATGTAATTTCCCTAGGAAACTATATATTATACTTAGTGGAACATTTAAATTTTAAAAGAAAACCAAATACACACAAACAAGTGTCTATCCCTGTAATCTCGGGAAGCCACAACTACCACAACCCTTTTTACATCTGTTATTAAAGATAGTCTCCCTAGTATAAGAAATTTCTTTCACATATCAGCCAGATTTCTTTTGTCACATCACAACAAACAATGTGTTAGAAACCCATTGTGGCACTTCTCAGAACAAGAAGAAAACCAACACCACACACACACAAAACACCAACAACCACAAAAACCCAACAAAAATACTTTCAGGGAATGAAAGCACAAATCTGTCTTCAATTCATTTGAAGAACCATAATAAAAGCTAGGGAATTTAGAAGCAGTAGGATTCTTTGGTTTCTGAAAAAAAAAATAAAATAGAAAGCTTACGAAATTACTCTCCAAATTCCTAGAATAATGGCGCTTTCTACAAATTACCTGATCATTTGACTAAAAAATAATTACATTAATTTTTATATATATAATTATGATTGCCTAACAATTAATATAATTTATAAATAATACTTCTCTTAGTTTTCAATTTGCCAAAGCATTACTTATCCAAATTTTTTTGGATCTGTGCCTTCTTTTGGTCGGTTTTCTACTTCATCCAAGTTTAAGCAAGTGAAACAGTGACTTCCAATAGAACTATGAAAAATGAGATAGCTTCCATCATGTTAAATATGTTTTTCATGATTCTTTAGAAAACTCTCATAGTCACAAGTGTGAGAGATATCTTTTCACCAGCCCTCTCCCACCAAGCCCACCTCCAAATTCAGATGCAGTTAAATTAAAATCCTCTGAACAACTGAAATTAGTCAAGGTCAGTAATCAAAAGGGAAATGTAAAGAAATCCATATTCTCTCTTCCCACACAACTCCTATGTGCCATCCTTACTGAGGGTCTCTGGTTTTGGAACATGACTACGTGCCTTGGTTCATGCTTTTAAAAGTTCAGCATAACACCTTCCAAGAGACAGCCCAAGTTGTACACCACTGAAGTTCAAAGTGGAAGAAATTACATTATCTGACATAGTGAAGAACACTGGTAAGCAAACATGGCTAATTATGACAGGCTAGGGGACACAAGGAAGAGTTTTCTCATTCAGAAATGAGTGCCTGAGAACACTCCAATATAATGCTAACAAATTCAGTTTGGCCTAGCTTTTCACAGATGATCACTTTGGGCACGTTATAAACTGCAGCAATTTAACCAGCAAGCACCAAGTCAAGCAAACACAATGGTAACCATCCATGAACAATACATGGAACTACAAAGAAATTTTACATATCCTGACAAAAATAATTCTGTGGAAGCTCAAAATGGATATTCAATATTGATATAAAATTCAGCTGTAGTTCTCCAGCCATCATCTCCTCCCTCAAAAAAGCCTAGGGACTACAGCAGTAACTAAGAAACTATCATAAACTAAAAGTTAAAAAGTGACAATATGAAAGACAATTTTCCACCTATGTACAATAACAACCGTGTCTCATTTCCTCTTGCTACATCACTAACCCTTCTGGACTGTTTCAGGAAAAATAAACAGGAGACAGTTCCAAGGTACAACAAAGGCAATGACAATTACTACAGTACAAACACTAACACAAAACCAAATAGAGACTAACACCTCCATTCAGTGTTAAAGAAAAAGCCTGTGAAAAACAAAAACTACTCAATTATCAGATGAGAAATTGGTCAATACACTAACATCTTTAGTTAGTGAGATTACATATCGTTAAAATCAACCCTCAGTAACACTATAAAGTCTGTTGTTTCCTTTATTGTTAACTTCCGAATATAATTTGAGACATAGCTATCTACAGAAGTAGTGACAAAAGCCACAGTATCATGTACTTCAACTTTCCTGCTTGGAAAAAAGACTTTATTTTTTTCTTGTATAGAAAAGAGTGATAATGGAGCTTGAGTATTTTTTAACTTACTGTCCCTGTTTGAAGAAAAAAAAAATAAAATCAGAACTTATTAGTCAGATAATTTCCATTCTTTACTATCAGCAGGGAAGGAAGTGCTGCATGTAGCGGACAATGTACTTCATGCAATCTCACTGGAGCTTCTTTTGGACCAACTCTTAAAACTGAGAAAATACAGCAGGTATTTCAAAATATATAGCCATAGAAAATAGGGCTTTTCTGATTCTGGATTTATTTAGTTTTTTATTATATGCTTGTTTTCAAAGGAATGACCACCATTTTACTGGTGCCAAAATGGTCTTTAAGTTGTTCCATTTTAGGATGTTGCATTTTATGATTTTTAAAAAAATAGACACATATGTGTATGTGTACATAAATACTCATGTACATATATCATCCCTTGGTCTATCAAAATATTGTATCATCTTTCATTTTCAATATACATTGACTTTTCCTTCTATCTGTAAACATTTGTTTAGCCATAGACCACAACATGTGCTAGAAGCAAATGAAAAAGATTCCAGCTCTGATACTTTACAGATAAATAGTTGGAAGCACAATAAATATTCACTACTTTAGCGACAACAAAGAAAAAGATATCTGCTTTTTGAACCCAGCACCAACTACACACAGCATTAAATCTGAAACAGAACAACCATGAAACTGAGAATTAAACTCTACAATTCTCAACCACTAAAATCTGGAAAGAAAAACACTACAGAAGTTGTAAGATTCCACATGCACAATCCTGACAGCCAATTTGAAACTTTTTTGGATATGATTACCAGAAAAGTAACAACAACTACTCTCCTCCTTCCCATTTAATCAAAGTCAGTGTTCAAGACCAAATATCCAAAATTTTCTTGAAAGAAAAGTCAACAATATGCTCTCTTTTTCCTATCTGCTAGCCACATTGATTTCTAATACTGATAAGGGTCTTACATTCAAGAGATTAAGAGCAATATGAAGCAAATGACTATTCTTCCCTAATTCATTAATAGAAGAAATGAACTGTCATTTATTTCATTAACATATCTGTCTACTACAAGATATAAAATATCTTTGGCCATAATTGGATCACCATTAGATTTTATGCAGAACACTAGCTGTCATGATTTTGTATTGAAATTAAGAATGTAGGGAGCATCATATTGGATCAAATACACTATTTTGAAATGAAAAAACCCAAAGTCATTACAGAAAGATCTTTCCTCAGTGTATCTTCCCAGTATTCAGCAGTTCACATAATAACAGTATTATTATCACACAAGGCAGGCACACTCTGCACACAGCTACTACCATTCAGATCTTCCACAATCATCTCAATGAAATATTTTTTTTTTAATATGGTCTCTTCTCATCCACATCCAAATTTTCTACTATAAGGAATGTAAAAAAGGAGAAAATGAAGGAAAGCCTGAAGACAGGCTCTCTGAAGCCAAGAAACCTTCCCACTGCCCTCAATTTACTTACTGCCTATTGAAACAACAATAACTCACTGGAAATTGCAATAAATAACTGATGAGCAAGAGGTTCTATATTCCTGCCTTTTTTAAAAGAATATATATTTTTTCACCACACACTCAAGTAAATTCACTATTGTCAGGAAAAGGCATCTCTAACATTCCCAATTTTGTTCTTTGGCCAAGGCAAATTTATTAATACCCTCTAATTATCAACAGAAACAATGCAAGTTTACATTAACACAAAGCTATATGAAGAAGCAGTAGGCTGCAGACATTACAATATGCTACAACACAGATCTCAATACATCCATACAATGGGTTTTGTTTTTTTTTTTCTACATAATTTAAGTAAGAAAACTTGGCAGCAAGGAATCTAGTTAAATTTGCTTTTGCTAATTAGTTGTTTAATTGCATTTAATTTTTTGCACACATGTTAACAGCTTGTTCAGGAGACCTATTTTGTAAGTACAAAACTAAAAGTGCCTAGGATTTTCTAGGCCTATGAGATCCAAATGGAAATTTTTTGGCTTTAATCTGTCGCACTAATTTCCTTTAGAAGGAAGAACAACTACCAGCATCCCCTTAAAAAAAAAAATGACAAAAAAAAAAGCCACCAAAGAAAAAAAAACCACAAACCTCTGCCACAATTTTACAACACATAGCTAGGATGGGAGAAATATATCAGTAATTCCTTTGAGTCTTATAAAATCAGGTTTTGCTTGTCTTTCCACAGCTACCTAAGAATTTTATTAGTTTTAAGATGACTTCTATTTTAAAGCTAACCATTACATTTGATTAATCTCTAACAATAATACTTTTGAGAAATTCACTTTCCAGTCATGCTATAAGCCTATCCTCTTCCTCCTTGCTAAGACTTAAAAAGACAGTATAGATCATACTACTTTATAAGTAATTTATATATACAAGGAATTATTCCTGTTTATTTTTTTTCCCTCACTCCTTTTTTTTTTTTTCTTTTTTAAATCACAAAGTAAACACCAAAATACCTGAAATGAACTACGAGGATGTAACCTAAGTGACAAAACACTCTACCTATTTCCACTAATTCTACCACAGGCAACAACAACAAGAAGGATCAACAGATAATATCAAACAAAGAATAATGGCTATGATAAAAATTATTATTCTCTGCTTTGAACACATCCATTCTCCACTTTGTATTTTCCCAAAACATAGTTGTCTTTTCACCGGGTTTCACTTAAACTCATGAAATATTGTTTTAAAGGATATGTTACAGCTAACATACATTTGTAAAGTACATCTTGTATTGAGCTATACATACTGATACTCTCTTTGTTCATATTATTACAATTTTTTAACTCTAAATTGAATTTAGCTCATTACAGTCCTAGAGGTTTGGTGCTATTTCACTTAGAACAGTTCCTTCCAGTAGCAGCAACATGAATATGAGGACAATACTTTAGAAAAGTAGATAATCTACAAGTGTCACTTCCACCTAGGAATGAAGTCCTTTGTTATTTTCATTAGAGTAATTTTTTTACTCTCAACATGCAAATTTGCTAAACTTTTTCATACATCAGTTTTGCCTTAACTTTTCAAAGGCCACTTCCATATGTATGAATCTCTTTTCTTTCTGAGCCAGCATGAATAATAACCAAAGGTAAAATATTTTGGAATAAAATTAATCCACTGCATCTGTAATTTTTTTCTTAAATATAACCTTACAGATCCCCCAAGAAACAGATTTACAACATATAATTCCTTTCTTACTTGAACATTCAGGGTCTAAGTTAACTGTAGTTCTTCGCATTTTGACCTAAATCATGTAACTTTTTCCTCTATTTGTATAACCTTCTCCCTGATCACCAATAAGAGTTCTTCAAGACCAACTGCATAAAATGTGCACATAAATTGATGGGTTTTGCTTCTAAATTTAGAACTATTCTCTACTTGTAATTGCACCTAATTTTCTGAAAAGTCCTCTAAAACAAGCAGGAGAGAAGGGAGAAGGGAAGAGGAAGGTATAGTAAACATAGTATCACAATTCCAAAAAGTTATAAAGGTCACTGTAAAATGCTTGAAATCTGGTTTTAAAACTCATCACGGCTGAGCTAGAGAAGCAGCTGTTTCACCCCATGAACATATTTTCAAATGAGGCATAATTTTTCAGAGTTGAAAAAAACCTATTTCCTGCCAGCCTTTTCCACACTACTGCAGCACATCTAAACAACCGCTCATCTGTGTTGCCAAAACAGTGGCAATAGTACATACCTTAGAAGTAATCACTAAGAGATTACAGAGTAGCTACAAACAATGACAGTAAAAGGGCTGAACAAGGCAAGGCTCTTTAAACATCTCATCTAGTAAACACTGCGCCCCTCCTCACTGATCTGTCCACTTAACTGTTTTAGCATCTAGTTACAAAATTACGTACCCATTTCCACAGCCCTTCCACATAGAACAGAAATACAATTAATACCAGGAAATTAAATACCTAAAGGCTTTCTGCTACTTGACTTCAAATTTCATTCGTTCAGTTTAGGCTTGGGGAGGGCAGATATAATTGGTTACAGTTTTCATGTGCAACTTTTTATTAAGTGCCCTGGTTTGGGTGAAAACAGAACTAATTCTGTTCGGTGATTTTATATTTGTACATATTCTATTTTATTATTATTAATCATCATTCAAGCTGTTCTAGTTTCCTTTTCTAATCACTAAGTCTCTCTCCCTTATTCCTTTTC
>JANHFX010019950.1:106300-125772 GCA_027560015.1 Chloroceryle amazona
ATGCCATGTTTAATTCCAGCACAGTTTTTATTACTATATTATTATATTACAGTATAATTTTCAACTTATACATTATTAATTTATGAACTTGATCAGATATTCATGTGACACCATGGCTGGAGTCACTTGACTTTTCAATTAGATCTTGTCAAAACTAAAAAGTGAGCTTCATACTGTGGGGGTTTTTTTGTTTAGTTTTGTTTGTTTGTATTTGGTTTTGTGGGTTGTTGTTTTTTTTTTTGTAAAAGAGATCATGCATACTTTCAGGAATAAAGGCTACTGAATAGCAAATCCCAGTGCTAATGAAATCATACCATTTCAGAAGTTCCTGTTTGTCTTAAAAAGAACTTCCATAGACTGGAGGTATGAATTATAGCTACCTGAAATAAGACAGAATTGGACTTAATGACCCAAGACTATGATTGCATGATGTCCTATTAATAGTTCTGTCAAAAAAGTATAGCAGTTCTTTTCATTAACTAAATGACATTTATCTTATGGAAAAAAAAAATGCCCCCTTTATTTTGCTATAAAAGTTCTACCTCCCCACCAGCTTGTTTGAGCAGTTTCCTGCAAATAGGCACCAGGCTCACAGGGCACATTTTCCTTTGTCATCCTCATATTCTTTTCATATAGGACATATGTCTTCAGTGAGTAAAGATGCTTCAGAGACTTTCCCTTGCATTTCTCTTGTGGAGGAGTTTGGAACTGGTGGCATCACCTCAATTCTGGGGCAGACGGAGGGCCTTAAAAGCCCTATGATTATGAGATTTTATAGGTTTGTCTGGAAGGACTGTAGAGACAGATTTCTTAACCCATGAAGTCCTTTCCATACCTACTTTCTAACATTTCACTTGAGTTAACTTCCTGTAAGACCTCTTGGTTGCCTTCTACACTATATTCCTTTTGAACACTCAACCTAGAAGCACCCCAAGAATGATCTACATAAGGGAACACATGTGAGCAGTCAGCACCCATACCTGTAAATTCAAACAATTTCTGCAACTCTTATCAGTATCTGCCAGTATACCAAGAAAAAAATAAATTTGGGGTTCCCTTCCACTACAGTTATAGAAAGGCAGAACATTTACACAACACAAAAAGGTTAATAATCCCTGTGGTGGGCTTACTCTGTCCAGCAGCTAACTCCACAAAACTGCTCACTCAATCTCCTCCCTCCCACAACCAGATGTGAGAAGAAAATAGGAAGAGTAAAAGCAAGAAAAATCATTAAACTATTTTTATCTTTACTTGTAAGTGAAGGCAAAGAGAAAGAAGAAAAAATCCAAAGCGATGCAAAGGCCATAACTCACCACTTCCCATGGGTAGACCACTGCCCAGCTACTCTCTTAAGCAAAACACTACCTAAAATCCCCTCCTTTCCATTTTATTGCTAGGATGACACTATATGGCTTGGAATAGCTTTAGTCAGCTCCTGTCATCTGTCTGGTTGTGTCACCACTCCTTGTGCACACAAAATCTGCTCACTAAGGGGTGGGTAGAGTCAGAAAGAGAGAAGACCTCGCTAGTGTGCAAACACCATTCAGCAACAGTTAAAGCGTGTGTTGTCAACACCTTTTTTGGTCATAAATCTATAATATAGCATCATATGAGCTGCTCTGAAAGAAAAAATAAAAAAGAAGAAGAAAAACAACCAAAAACTTCATCCCAGCCATACCTAGCTGTATCTGGAAGTCTTGCTTTCCCCCCCTTGATGTTTCGGTCATGTGTGACCAGTCACTTCTATCTAGCTACACAGTGTGGAAAGCCAGATGTGAGGATTTTATCTACTGTTAACAGTTCTCAAGTGCTTAGGGCTGCCAATTTATTTAATTTTTTTTGCCTCTAGTAGTGAGGGAAGTTCTGCACTGAGGAAAAAAAGAAGCTATATGGAAAAAACAGACCTTCCTTCTTTCCTCATTATAGACATTTTATTACAATATTCTGACCATCCCTCAACAGTATCATTGTTTTAAGAAGTCTTAGAAATCCTAAGAAGTTACAAATGCCTAAAATATTATGGGGAACACACACTAGACAAAGAGTCAACTAAAAATACAGCAGCTTATAACTATACCTGAAGTTACCAGAAGCAGGGCTTTGCAAAGAAAAAAAGTCTTCCATCATTACCTACATGTTCATGAGAGGGAGTCAGTACAATAGAATTAACAGCTTTCAGATGTAAAATTACTAATTCCAGTAATACAGTACATTAAGCATGCCATTTGAGATATATGCCAACTTAAACTACCACATATGGCATATCTATCTAATTATCACAGTTTGTGTTTTCATATGCAGAGCTGTTCTAGTTTTTAAACAATGTGTCAAAATGCACTGTTTTATCCGAAAACAGAAAATGCCATCTTTTATACCAGTGGGTCAATATTGTTTTTAACATGCAATACACCACATATATTAACAAAAATAAAAATAACAAGGAAAAAATAAACAAAACAAAAAAACACATAAGAACAATTCTCTCTAATTTTAGTAATTCTAGATTTCCTATTATCATGTATTATGCTGTAAAATGAATTTCAATAGTATAAATAAGATCCTCAAAGACAGTATTTTCAACTTTTATTTTTCCTTTCAACTCTTTAATTCACCTATTGACATACTAAATCTTAACTGACAATGGACAAATAAAACAATCAAGCTAGTCATTCTCCCAGTTTTGCATGTGATTAAAAAAATACTGTGAAATAGCACATGTGCAGACATCAGTTGCAGTGAAGACAGACCTCACTTGTGCTCCTTCTTCATGTGCAATTTGACCTCACTCAGAACAATTGCTATTGCAGAATCATACATTCTAATTGCAGTTTAATACAAATCATGCCCTAAAATATTTGATTTCAGATTCCCCAGCTGGTGCTTGGTGTCACTTCAGCTGTTCAGAGGGATTTTTTTTCTAATGTTTCTTTGTGTAAATAAGCTCACACAATTACCATGAAACATTACATAAACTTAATCTCTCCTTCTGCAGCTCAAACAGGACCATGTGTTTTTATACAATAAAATCAAAATGCACATGGAAACAAACAGTTAACACCTTCGCAGCCAAATAACTATGTAGCAGTCATTCCAGATACTTTGGGTTGTACAGAATACACCACTCAGTCATCAGCTGCATTTTCCCCTGTCTCCCTCAGTTCTCATCAATTGTAGGCAGTATTTTTGACAACTTATTTCAACAGAAAGCAGACAATATCAAGGTATAATGGAACAAACAGGTCTTATTTTAAAAACACAGATTACATTATAAATAGAAACATACAATTGCTTAACTAAGTTGTTCCTCCCCAGTTTTTTTCCCTCGTTTTTAAATGAGCATCAAGCCCTTGAATCTGCAATCACCTTTACAGAGGATTCTATTAAGCTCAAAATTAAATGCATGCAACAATAAAATGTTGTTTGTTTGTTTTCTGAAATAATTTGGAAGTGATTATAATTTGAACATTAAATAAAATCTTTTTAGATTTCTAATAAACAAATTAGGGGAATATTTCTAAAAGAATAAGAGCTTGTGTGAACAACTGGATTATCCAGAATATAGGAAAAAAACTAAGTATTTCGACTTTTTTCCTGAATGAAAAACAGAACGGCATACACATTCTATTTCTTCCAAACATACTTCAGTATCCTCCCTGATAGAAAGTTTACCTGTGCCTTTTAACATTGCAGATTACAATTTGAACTATGAAAGCCTTCCCACTAATTGTTTACATGTTTTTTGATAACTGTCAGTTCCATAAATTCTGATTCATAAATTCATAAATTCTGATTTCCACCTTTGAAAAATAAAATAAAACAAGTGTGTTGGAATAAATGAAAGAATGTAATGCTTGTAACAAGAGCAACTATTTTCAAATGAAAAGCAATTCTAGAAAATGTTTAGTTTTAAGAGGATTTGTAACTGAATCTGGATTAGATCTAACGCTTCTCTTCTAAAATGGACCTTTTAGCAGGACTGGAATACCTTAACACAAAGCCAGTATCTTCCTACATGGAATTAGTGAACAGATTTACAAATATATTTAAAAGCCAGTCTACACAAAAAGACACAGATTTATTCTTCTAATATCAGAAAAATCAAACCAAGTTTTTAAGCAAAGCCAAAGAATAAGACACTTAAAAAAAATAACATATATAATCAATAATGTTTTGTATCATTTGTCCTGCTTTTGGAATTAGTAAAGGGTTATATTTCTGCATTAATATTTGAAAGGGACTTTTAAAACAATGTAATTGTTCTTGAAAAGAGAACATGAACTAAAAGGCTATAAAACTCTTATCCCAGAAGGAGAGAACATGTATATTTGACAAGTTCATACTGATAATGTGTATTATATACCTATTTTTGATAAACGTCTCTTTATAACATTCCATGAACCTCACCAAAGCACATTGACTACTGTTGTATTCATCATTTACTTGACTACATTAAAACTGAATGCAGGAAGACAGACATCTCCAAATAAAGTTTCAAACTGCTCTATCCAGCTGAGAAAAGTTCAATTACAATTCTTTTCAAGGCTAGAAAATGGTGAGACTGCATTGCTCTTCAGAGGAAACATTATCTACTGTAGACAAACACAGGGGGGGTGGGGAGGCATGAACAAAAAAAAAAAAACAAAAACAACAAACCAACCAAACAAAAGCCCAAAAATATACTTTTGCTAGAAAAGATAAAGACCTTTGAAAGAATGTCTTTTACCAAAATATCTACATTGAATTTTTATTTTTTTTTTTCAAATGCACTTCTATTCGCCTATCCCTGTGTGAAAACATACCAATATGGGACTATGTAGACTGGATCCATATTCTACCTTGTGTAAATTTAGTATTTACCTGAATTTAATATTTATATACAGAAACTGCTGGTAATTTTACTGCCTTTGTAGGAGCGCCTCCACTCCCAGGAGGCAGTAACAAAGAGGAAAGAAATTCTCATTTTTGCTCCTTATGCTTAAAAGACAAGAAAAGGAATTTGCACTCTTTTTTGCTGAAAGTAATGGAACACCAGCAGTGGAAAGATGGAAGAACTGTATCTCACTATACTAATCCACACATATAAATACTTTAGACAACTTTAAGAAATGCTCAACTTCAGTAGAATATTTGATCTCAAGCAACACAGTGAATGAGAAACCATTTGCCAGGTTTTGATTCCTTCCAAAAATCTTCACCCTATTTAAAAATGGGAAGTTTTACTTAACACAAAGTCTGAACTCATCAGACAGTGATGGTTATACTTTATTGTCAGCTTCCAATCTGAACATATAAGTATAAAAGTGGAAGCAAAAAAGAAGATGCACATTAAACTGCTTATGAAATAAACTACAAATTTTCCAGTACTTAGAACATGCTGAATGACTACTCCGAGATTCAGAATTTTATTTTTGTACAGGGAAAACTTGGAGGTCTAAAAATTAATGCAAAGATTAATTATTAAAATAAAACCATTGCTGAGACCGAAACACTGTTTTTTGGTTTTTTTCCCAAATAAACAGCATACACACGGTATTTTTTAGATTAAATATATGTTTGTAATTATCTTATGGGATGCATTAGGAAGACTGTGGCCAGCAGGTTGAGGGAGGTTATCCTCCCATTCTACTCCGTGCTGGTGAGGCGTCACCTGTAGTACTGTGTCCTGTTCTGGGCTGCCAGTTCAAGAAGGACAAGGAACTACTGGAGCGGGTCCAGCACAGGGCTACTAAGATGATTAAGGACCTGGAGCACCTACTGTATGAGGAAAGGTTAAGAGAGTCGCATCTATATAACTTGGAGAAGAGGAGGCTGAGGGGCTATCTTATCAGTGCTTATAAATATCTAAAGGGTGGGTGTCAGGAAGATGAGACCAGGCTCTTCTCAGTGGTGTCCAGTGACAGGACTAGGGGCAATGGCCATGAAGTGAAAAACAGGAGGTTCTACCTCAACAGGAGAAAATACTTCTTTACTGTGAGGGCAACAGAGCACTCTAAAGATTGCCCAGAGAGGTGGTAGAATCTCCATCTCTGGAGACTTTCAAAAGCTACCTGGATTTGTTCCTGTGTGACCTCTTTAGAGGTCCCTTCCAACCCCTAACATTCCATGATTCAGCACCTTTAAATAGCCTGGTCCAGCAAGATTCCTCAATTTCCACCATGGAAGTAGGCAAATGTAAGGGACATCCCACACCTTGAAGCACATGACACCAGTAAATTATTTCTACCCAGAAAAAAACACCTGTACAGAAATCCAATGTGAAACCCATCTTTTGCTTTTGAGGAAGGGAAAAAGAAATAGGGGAAGTGATAATCCCCTTAAGATCCAGCATTTAAATGCTATGTGAAAACTGCTGCATTCTGAAGAGATTAACAACAGAACCTGCTTAAAGTAGAATGAAGCTTTAAACGTGATTCAATACAGACAGATAAACTCTACTCAAATGTATTAAGGTACCTTGGTCTTTCCCTTCACACAGGGACTTACCTATGAGGATTCCAGAATATCTATGGATCTGAATCTGCACTACAGTTCACACACCTGTTTCTTAATGTGCTGGGATCACTTCATATAAACCATACCATCATTCTCCCTTAATTTGACAAACTGTATTACAATTAAGCAGATAACTACTAATAGCACTTTTTCCTCTAAATTACCATTGCAACATTACACCTCTTTCTAGATCGCCTGAAGCAGGTAATACTACAAATATGAAATTTATATTAGTTCCTAAACTTTTAGTTTTAAGCATGTTTGACTTGAATATCAGATAGCCATCATGAGTTTACCTGCACCTCCCAAATAAGCATACTTTATAATACGAAAACCTCATCACAGAAAAACAGTGCTAATAACATACACTAATGGACACCAAAACCCCTGCATGCTTTCTTAGTTTTGTCTTCACAGAATATTTGACAGGGAATCCAAGATGCCTTGATGCTTACAACTACCAAAAGCATTATTATCTCCCATTCTCAGCTCGAGCTCCTATGCAATAACATTTTGCAGGGGAAAAGAAAAAAAAAAACAACAAACTTGCATTGCCCTAGGAGCCCATTTAAATATATGCATATTTTTAGGGGAAAAATATTAACTGCAGTTGAAATACCACAACATTTAATAAATTATCATCACCCCTGAAAGTATGCATTGGGAGAAAAAAGGCACCTAAATCAGAACTCTCCATTCTAACAAAAAGTCAAACACTTAAATAAATATTGGGGGGAAAAAAAATAAAATCAATAACCTTCAGACAGACAATACAAAGCTGCCAAAATTCACAAGCAGACATTTCTTTACAAAAAAAAAAAAAATTGCACAAGATGAAACTTAACAAGTTCCTGGACTAGCCAACACTAAAAGCATGGCAATCATTTACATACCATATTAATTTATTCCATGAAAAAAAGGACAAGAAGTAGATTAAAAATGAGTTCATTCTGCCTCATTCTAAGCATAAGCAGGTGTGTTGGAGAACGGAATAATCAAGGTACTTATTTTACAATTCCAAATGACTAAATTTTGTGCCCTAACGTCCACACCCTCCAGAAAGTGCTAAGCTAATAAAGTATGAAGGACAGTACAGAAACTACTTCTGAACATCAGACCCCACATTCTTTCAAATAGTAAGCACTATCAAAACATGCACGTTTAGAAAAAAAGATAATACAGAAAAGGAGAATGATATAGTCATCAACAAAGCACCATTTAAAAACTGAAATAAAAATTCAAATCAACTGGGTATAAATACATTATTTAATTCAAACACTGACCTTGTTACCACTATTCACTATCTCTTTGAGACTAGAAGGTTGTAAAACATTTGCCTAAACTAAGGGTGGTTTATTTTTAAAAGGTACAGGAACCCTAAAGGAGAACAAATATAGCTGTCCATTTCATTGATTTTTCTCATCAAGAATATGAAAGACTATAGCTCTGAGGCTAGCATTTATAAGAGGCTTTCTATATAAACTTAAAAACGTTGTTTTTAATAACCTAACTAATTCAAAATCTAGCTACCTGAGGAACCATTTGTTTCCTTCTAAATACTAGTCATTCAGGGAAAGAACTCATGATGAGCTCAAGTAAAATGAAGAGCTACTGGCTACACGAGGTAACTCCTTTTTTATAGAGGCTCTTTCCTGTACAATCCTAAGGGTTTACCTGCTCATTGCACAAAACTGTCCCACCTTTTTTTTCTGGTCATATAGGATCAATTTGTCAGAAAAAAAAAAGAATTAATATCATTTAATGCACTTAGCTAGTCATAGATGTTGATCCATACAGAACTAGACAGTTTATAAAATTACAAAGTACATATTTTATTATTGTTAAAAGCAGTGCAATTACTAGATGAGCACTTGGCATTACCACCTGAATAAAACCACAAAAAATTATATCCCTGAAAACAAGTTAACACTTCCTTTTTATTTCTTTTTTTTTGAGCATTTTACTATGCTAAAAATCATATGCTGCTTGACAAAGAATAATCACAACAAAAACTGGTAGACTTATGTGTGCTGCACTGCACAGTAAAAGACTCAGAAGTGATATAATAAGGAGTTCCTGGAGAATCCAATTTTTACTTTAGATTGACAGTCACCAAGTGTTCATCTAATGCAGTAAGTAGAAGACATACAAAGAATGAAGTGTGCACACACACATGCAAGACAGAAAACAAACTCCATACATGTACTATGTCTAACAATTCTTATTGCAACAAATAATTTTTATAAAGCTTTAAGGCATCCAGTAGCAGCATTTCATTGCAGACCTTTGAAAATCAGCACAGACAGAATGCCAGAAGAGCCTCTCTTGTTCCACAGAAGTTTTCTTCAATTCCAGGTCAATAAATTGCTAAAAAGCCACCTATTTCCTCCTTTTTTTTTTTTTTTTTCTTCTTTTTTAAATAAAACTTGTGTTCCTCAGGAAAACTGTTGGTAGCTACCAGATAACAATAAAACATAAATACTGTATAACTCCAGCTCAATACTGCTCCCAAAACAGTATCAGCTTCAGCAACTGAATTGACACTACTACTATACACTACCCTACCTCCATCCTGGCACTTCCTAACACCAGATTATAGATGGGGACAAAATGCAAACCTCAGCTAGATCAAGCTCCAACTTGTGTGGCCCAACTGGTATTTCCCCCCCCTTCCATCATAGCCAGGTTATTTCACTGCCCAACTCTTTGGGAATACGTTCTGATACAATTTTAATTGAATAACCACACTGGGCATCCAACGAAGTCAACTGAATGGACATAGGCCATTTCCTACTTTTCCAGTGCATGACTTCAAGTAAATATTTTCCATAATTAATGTTATAAAGCTTACACAGTTGTATATTCAGTTAAATATTTGTAATATTTCATATACAGTTTGAAAATCAGGCTTTAGAACACACTAGGAGGATGATAAATTGCTGCTGCATCTGATTATCTGGTTCTCTATAGAGAATTTTCTTTCCCATTTTGCCAATGAAGAATCTAAAAAGAACTAAAGTAACTACTTTAAAATAAAATAAGATACATGTACATACAAATCTTCCAAGAGCTTTGGAGGTGTGCACTATGGTTCTTGATTCAAGCAAACAGGTGTCACTCTATGAAGTGGGGGAAAATAGTACAAATGTGTGAAGCTCTTTATGTGGGAAATTACAAGAGAGTTAAATGGCACTGAGCAAGGCACAAAAAGTGCTTTTAAAATAGAAACAAGGGAACATGCAGAGAACCTCAGTATCTAATTTAATTAATGATTGAGAATGCAAAGGCTCCAACTGGTGAAACATTAGCAGCAGCCATGAATTTCACTGTAGTTCTGTATAACAAGTAATCTTACCTGAGTGATTCTCAAAAAAATGTCAACACATCGATTGTATTTTTCATCTGATCCTGTCAATGCTGAGATGACAGGCCCTGCAGGATGCAGTGAGAGATCAATGATGAAAAACAGATGTTTAGTCTTTTCACAATCAAAACCTACAAGACCAGGCAAATAAGAAATTTTGTCTGAGACTCATGCTTCTTTATATTCAGCAAATACTAAAGTTACATAATTGCTTTCATATACATAAGTTGACAAGTGTGTCTCTTCCTCATGAGGGATCTGACCCCAGATCATTCATACCACCAATGTATCACTTTAAAACTGGTCCCTACTATACTATTATTTTAAGTGCTGCCTGGTCACATATCTAATTATTTACATCAGCCACTTCATACACCAACCTATGTCCTCTGGCCTTTCATAAAAGAGACTTAATTTTGTCCATCAATTATGCAGATCACTTAAACCTTACACAAAATTTATTGCAATTCAGAAGTCAAGAAGAGCAATGGACAATAGCATTGCTCTTAACTAGCTCAAGCAAAGAGCAATAAATTAATATTCAAAACTTATAAAGGCATGTTAGCACTGTATAGCTGGGAGCTGACTGCCATAGACCTGGTTCCAAATACTGCCTTAAACTGACATTTCAATCAGACCAGTTAACTACTTGCAAATGAATTTTAATGTTTGACTATAATCAAGAACAGCACATTTAATATTAAGTAAACCTCAATCAGATTCAACCATAATTAATTATCAAATTTGTTAAAGTGAAAACAAGTTAATGTGGTGTGTGTGTGTGAATTTAGATAGCTGTCATTTTATTATGTATTAAAATATTTAGTATGTCAATTAAATATCGGGGATATTTAAAACAGAATATCCTGACAATCTAGTCTCTATTTTTAAATTAAAATACAAGCAATGTACTTAATCTTTACAATGCTATGAATAATCACAAATTGGGATGCAGATATCCCTGAAATCAAAACAAACATAGGACAGAATAGAAGCTTACAAGACTGTAATGTAACATTTAAGAGATCTGTAGGCTAAACTCCGGTTTGATATTGCCTCTGGGGGATGGAAAGACCTGAATACCACCGTAAATGTAAGGAACCTGATAGTTTCCTAAAGCTATGTCACGCAGTCAGGGAGAAGATAGCAGTATATCTACAGTAAATGAATAGTCTTGCAAATGCACAGCACACTCATTTATTCCAGCTGCCAAATACTGAACTCAAATGTTACATGTTTCCATCTTGCTAGAAACCCTGAAAAGAACCACAACACTAAGCTCGCCAGCACAAGCACCAAGCATACTCCACTACAGAACATACTACAGTACACAAGAAATTCATACCAGGCATGAACAATATAGCTTATTTCATTTACTAACAATTGTATTTGCTGTCAGAATAAACACAGATATTTCCAAGTCCATTATAACGCTGACATGTCAAAACCATGTTTATCAGTTTAATTTCTCCACAGATATACTTGATAAACAGGAAAAAGAAAAAAAAAAGTATTACAGTTTTAGATTGAGGTTGATTAAGAATTTTATGCTAGTGTCAAACAAATCCAATCAGAGAGCCAAAAGGCATGCCTAAAAACACGACCATCAGTAAGAGTTGAAAAGCAGCCTTTCCATTTCTAGTGTGTATTGCATTTTATACCATGACACTGCAGCCTCTGAGGGTCAGATTAATTAAGATCAACAGCAGCTGCAGTGCAATGCGAGAAGCACACTGCCACAGCTCTCACCAGTCCAGCCCAATTACCTGCAGCATTCCAACACTGGACAACTGACAACTACCATACTCCTCACCAAGTCATTAACTCCCACCAGCCTACTGATAAATGTTAAAAAGCAAACTAACTTCTTTTTAAGATGGACTGCAAAGCTGACTGCACCTGCTGCAGGATGCAACGATGACTCCCAGAAAGGTGTTTGCCTGTCAAATCTCTATAGATGTTGCTTAACTTAAGGCTAAAGCTGTGTCCAAAGATGGACATGAGATAGCAATCAGGCGCAAACCCTCCTCCCAAATCCCTCTATGCTCCAATTTTAAAAGCCAGTCTGACTAATTCACTAAATCCAAAGTTTTCTTCCCTGGCCAAAAAGCTACTGGTCACTTACGAAATAAATCATGTGGTCAACCACTACGTTAACTATCTAAGTTAATACAATTAATTAAAGAATTAATGCAATTAAAGAATTAATGCAATTAATTAAAGAATTAGAGAACAAACAAGATCAAAGAGCAAATGAAAAAAAGGTATTGCTTGCTACAGGCTGCACCCATTAAGAAAAACAAGAATATGCTTATTTAACTGCATGACGAAGAAAAGGAAAACAAGAGATTCAGACATTCCCTGTTTATACATTTGAATTATTAGCTCCAAGACCTATGTTCAAACATCCATTCAAAACTTTGATATATCTGCAAAATACCATAGAATTATTATACAGAAATTTTAAACTTTGTGAAAGAGGAAAATTTTAAATTTTCAGTGCATACTAACTGCAGCTACTTTTCTTGGGGTTTGGTTTAGAGTGGGTTTCAGTTCTGGTTTAGGTTTTTTGTTTGGCTGCTTTTTTCCCAGAATGCACAAGTACAGAAAATAGATACTCTTTATTAACTGCTTTACAGAAATCTCAACTTTATCAGAAAACAACTGCTACTAGAAGCACCTTCATCTACACAAAGTTTCTAATTTACTGGGAAACATTTGATTCTCAATTATATAGAAAACTAACCAAAAGCAATCAGATGAAAAAAGTTGAAAATTATTAAACGCAGCATTTCCCTCTGGTAACAGCCAACCTCACATTGTTCTTTATTTTCCCAACCAAGTGCACATGCAGTTAGTCTACATAAATAAAAATTAGATTACCTATTGCAAATCTATCACAAGTTGCTTTAAACCTTTCTTATACAAGACAGATGCAGCACTTCCTTGCAAAACAAAGCCATTTACTATGTCAAAGTTTATTCACTCATTACAATGAATAAGTCCCTACATGTAGAAGAAATCAGTGCAAAATTTCTGCTTGAACTTCTACTCAAAATTTCTGTTAAGTCTACCAAATGAGAATCTGCAAAGTGGTAGTACACTGAGTGACTTAAATATGTAACAATCTCAGGATCATACCAAGCTACATATTCAGTTTCATCTTTCTTTTAAATGTAAAATACTAGCTAACAAGCTAACTTTTTATTCTGTTCCAGTAACCAGGCAACAGACAACTGTCCAACTGAGAATTATCTCTGAACAGCTGGCAACCAACATTTAGGGGTTTTTGTTGGTTGTTTTGGGGGGGGGGTTGTGGTTTGTTTTTTTGCTTTTGTTTTAAACTGTTAGAAAGATCAGTGATTATTTCATAAAACTACACAATTCTAGATTACACCTCTGAAATCTCTAATCACCATTTAGTCATTTCCTCTGTCCCATTATTTTCAAGGCTACCCATAGAAGTAAATGGTTACAACAGAATCTGAAAATCTTAGATATACAATTATGAGGTCTCTAATTAAACTACTGCCAATATCTCTGAAAAAAAAAAAGTATTTAAAGTGAAATGCATTTATTGATGTATGACAAGCCACCATCAAGGAACTGTGACAACAAACAGCAAATAACTAATGCCAATCCTGCTTCTAACTCCATTACTCTTTCTTCTTCCATAGATGCTTCAACATTGTTTCAAGTGCTGATTTTTAAAACAGGTTCTTTTCCCTCATGGACTTTAGGCAATTTTTAAGAATAAATTAACATGACAATTCCTTTACTATATAAATAACGGTGAAACAAGCTTGATCTATCATGCCTTCCCCCTTCCTAGAAGTTTAATAGAGGTAATGAAACTAGAAAGTGAACTTAATTGTAAATTCCTGTGAAGTTGTGTTACTTGCACATTCAATGTGTTTGAAAGGTTTTTAAGAGTCAAAACAAGAGAATCATGAAAAGGGCTCTTGCACAAAGATTAGCTGGACTATCTCCCATAATACATCAATGTTTAAAAAAAACCTGATATTCAAACAAACAAACAAAAAAAAAATCTCAGAAGTCACTTGGTAAAAACATAATGTAGCCACACAACACACACTCTCTAAAGAAGGCAGGGGAAGAATCTTCCACCTTTTGTATTCTCCAAACATTAAAATCACTACTGATTAGAAATCTGCTATTAAGACAACATGGCTAATCTATTGTTAAAAGCAGTAAAATGTTATCCCCATTTAATTACGTTTTTATTAATCTCTGCTCTTAATATGATCTAATTTCAGTACACATATGACTTCATATTCCAATAAATTGAAAAACACTGACCGAGCTCAAATTCACTCACGCACCAAGTTCAGACCAGGCAAGATCCTGTTGCAAGATAAACAACATGATGTGATGTCACAATTTTGTGTGTGTGTGTGTATGTGAGAGACTGGGGCAGGAGTGCAGAGAGAGTGAGCAAGACTGCATAAGAGAGAGAGTGGATACCAGCATTCACAATGGAAAAAAAAAAAAATACATATGCCCAGAGTAGTTTTCATTCCAGTGCTCACTATAATTCAGAATGGAGAAACAGATAAGACAGTGAGATCTTAATACAACAGAAAATACTCTTTTTTATTATTATTATTCAAAATAAAACCATACATTAAAATAGCTTCAAATAATAGCCACTTTCTTTATGAAGTACACTTCATTAATATTAAAGTAGCATGGCTACACCTGTATTTCAATTTTGCACCGGAACCTAAAAGTCAAAACACACTCTGTACTTTTCTGAAGAACAGATCAGCACCATTTAGTTTAAAAGTAGGGTATATTTTGCTATTTTCATTTAATTTCCACTAACCTAGGGAACAAACCTGAACACAAAAGAATCAGAAATAATCTAAGCATGATAACCAAAGTCAAATTGCAGAAGTCCAGACAATTAGAAAAAGTTAGTTGGTAACCTGAAAAGAGAACAATAAATTGTGTACTGAAAAATAAGACTGTAGTGGACAGTAATGTATTTATATACTGCTTCCTATTTTGTAAACTAAAACACTCAATGCAAAGCTGTTTTTTCCTTCAATTTCTTGTAATTAGAGCTGCCATATAATTCTTCAGTAATTATGTCACCTTTTGATGCAAAAAATAATTCCAACAGAAATCAGTCTGCATACTGAAGTCCTATATCACAGAAGGGGAAAAAAAAGAAAACTATTAGATCATAGGAACTACTCATGACTTCTGTATTACAATGAACTTCCTCCTTTCCAAACAGCAACTTACTCAGACTGTGCTAAAGCTTTTCAGAAATACAGGAAAGTTTCACAGAAGCTTTGTAAGAGAACATTCCACAGCGAAACATACATTAAACACATTCACAGTCACAGCCAGAGGTAAAGACTATTAGAAAAACAGAATAATTGTTTAAGAAACTTTGTAAGAAAAATAAACCATATATTTATATAGCTATTTCACAAAGTTTGTATTCCCTAATGCTTTACAAGCACAAGAGTCTGGAAGAAACCCCAAAGCCATCCACTCAGGGAATGCCAGGACCTCCGAAAACTCCATGGGCTGGTGGTCAAACACAAACAGAAAGACAAATGAGAGGTAGTCACACCAGAACCCATTTCTCATTCCTGTTCTATGCTTTAGCAGGTATCAGTCACCAACTTCCCGAAAACACTCATTTTCTGTACAACACAATGTGGATGCAAATTCAAAGCAGACTGTACAAAGCCAAACTGGCACTTCATTTGCACCTGTTACAGTGAAACTACTTGAGCCTCCCTGCCCTACTTATACTATTACTACTGATTTTAAGAGAGAATGTCATAAACGTTTCTACTCGTGTCATTCTAGCTTGCTAATTTTTATTTTTCAAAGGTTCTTCTGTTACTACTGCTGTATCTTTACAATTTTCTACACGCAAAAAGAAAAAAATATGTAATTCTGATTTAATCAGAAAACAGAAGAACTATGCTAGAGCACTGAACAAATGATCTCATCTCTGGAGCATCCTTTCCAAGTGAGTGTAAATAAACTGTAGTAAAATGAAAAGGCTTGTAATTTAGTATTTGGAATATTCTTCATAAACACCAATTTTCTGTAACATCTTTGCATATCTGATACCACCTTATGTATAATGCAGAAAATCTATGTCATTTTCATCTATTGACAGTGAATTTCATTTACTATTGCAGCTCTTTACCCATATTATGTTATTAATTCTGCAATCAGGCTCTTTTGAATGCTTTTATTTCTTCCAAAAGTTTCCACAATTCCACATTCATTTTTTTTCCACCCTAACATACCTTTCAAAATAGAGGATCATTTTTACTAACTTTCTAAAAAAAAATAAAATTAAAAATAAAAAAAAAAAAACAACCACTACCACCTTTAAAGACAACAACCAGCAGTTCAAAAGCTGTATCTTTCAACAGGAAAAAATATACATGCATCACCTTAACCTCTGACATTTAAGTATTATAAGCTCCAATCATTAAGATGAACAACAGGTACATTACAATTTCCACATCAACAATCACCACTGTAAACAGACCACTATCTCACCATTAATGAAAAATCACCCACTTTCTGCCTGGCACTAAAGTTAGAGGACAGGAAAGCTAAATGCTCCAGTGCCAGTATTCTGTCTACATCAGTATCATCTGCCTTCACTATTTTGTAGAATTCAGTCACCTTGTTAAAACAGATCAAACACAAAGCAGGTCTTATTTTTCCAACAGAAAAAAAAAGTCGGTAACAGCTTGTCAACCCAATTCTAAATCATCACTTATTCTTCAAAAAAATCACAAAATCAAAACACCAAAGAGTTAGCTATACTACTACTTTGCAGCAGCTTTTTTAGAAAGTCCTCTAGAACAAAGTTCAATTGCAGAATGACGATTTGTTCATCTTTAGGAAAGAATCAGACTATTCAATTGCAGAAGCTAAAATCTTGTATATCATTATGTAAGACTCTCTCCAGAAATCTTATAAAGGATAAATGCTAAATCAGGTATTTATTATTATTATATACAAATATTTTTTCATGTGCATTAATACAGATGATAGAAAATACTCATTTCACTTACTATAGTAGTTTTCTTGCACCATCATGATAAACATAATATAAAGAATACCTAAAAAGCAGCACTTGTCCTCTTTACTTCTCTCCAGAGCCAGTGAACAAAGCAGTGAAGCAGAAAGAAGGTACATAATGGATTTAAAGTAAATGGCTCATTCTTTAAGAGGCGGCCTCTCATTTTTACTCATTCTAGCTTAATTGTCATTACAATGTCTGGAAACTTCAAACAAACAATTATTTTTGCGCCAGCTGTCATGTTGGTTCCTTAAAGCTAGATTTTTATTTATCCTTAAAAAAAATGAAAAAAACCCAAAGCAATCAAAATGTTAAAAACATTATTCCACAGAAACATTGTAAACATCTTTAAACGTATTTCAAGCAGTTCGTGCTCAGTCCACTCCATACACCAAGACACGCATAACATTTATATTCACTGTTGCACTTTGTAACATAGTTTTCTGAAAAATAATGCTCCCAGCTGCCCTGGAAGCTTCCTCATCCATATATGAAACACACTGACATATAACATACATCCCTTCAGATTTAAAAATAAATATTTGGCTAATCTTTGCACCTACCTGGATAAAAATCTTTGGATTTAGACAACTTGATGGTGGCCCCAGTCTCTTTCTGCAACTGAACAATTGTCTGTCCTCCCTTCCCAATTATAGATCCAGCAGCATAACTAGGTATGAGGACCTTTAGAAAATACTGGCCATCCTCTGAAAAAATTGAGATGCACATGGTTAATATGGCTTACAAACTTTGATTTTTCCTCCCCAGACCCACAAATAAAATGTTACATCTTTAAACTCATCCAGTAATTCATGCATTTACATCTAACCAGTTGCATCATTCTACAAGATATGCTTAGACTATGCCTTTGACATTTTAAAATATGCACTTTTATTCTGAGCAAATTAAAAGAATCCACAGAGACACCTGAATTCCATAAAAGAATAAAATCCAAATTATATCTCAAAGATGAATTTTTTTCCCAATGGTAACTACAGCACACAGAAATGATCGGACCGCTTTAAAAAAAATAAAGCTTTGCACGAAAACGTGCCTAGTGACAACTACAACCTTGCTTGAAAACGCTGCAGAAGAAATGCCAAAACTTAAAAGGAATGAATTGTAAATTCTGATGTGCTATTTGTTTGTCATTAGTAAACACACGAGAATAGCAATTAGCTATTGCCTGCATTCTTCTTAAGTGAGCAAAACGACTACTCTGCTACTAAATAACCCACCCAAAATGTGGTGTTTTATTCCAAGCATTTCAGCCACTGCCAAGAAAACAACTCAACATGGTGCGGGTGGAATCACTTGCTTAAGTAATCCTGATGTATTCCTTTAGCACTTCTTAAGCGACAGTGATCTCTTTTAAGCTCATTAATTAAAGGACATTAAGAAGAATTTTTCTCAGTTGATCAAAAGCCTAAGTCCCTTATTTAAAATACACTTAAAAGGTGACGAGATAGACAATGCCAGTTCTTTACCCACCACTAACATTAAAGCACACAATCAGAACAGGAAAAAAAAAATATATATATGGAAGGAATTGAGGGGGGCAGGGGAAAATAAAAAATTCCCAGTCCGATTCGGCAAGTGCACGATTGTCTGTGCCCTCGCCCCACTGCTAAATCCAGCTACACTCAAGTCTAAGAACCTTCCGTAACGGGTTCAAAAAGTGCAAGGCAGTAAGGATACGCTGGTTCCCAGGCTTAGGCTCTCCCCAGTAATTAAGACAACGTCCCATGGGCATGGATATCGAGATTTTTATCACGAAACCTGTTCCACAAAGTTGTTGGGTTTTCCCCCCCTAAGAGGAAGGGACGATCCCAGTTCACCTTACTTCTCTTATGCGAAACTATCTGCGTCTCAAGAAGTGTCTGTGTGTGACAGTCGTGCCCACCCGTATCAACATAGCTGGCTGAACCATGCACCACGTACAGTCAGACAGACCGCTGCTCTTAATATTGTGTAAATAAATTCACCTCTGCCTCGGTGCATTGTTATGACGACTCCAGTGCAAACAGACAGAGGAGATGCTGGTCCCGTTATAACTCATCTCCTCCAGGAAGAGCAGGATGTTAACTCGAGAGTCCCCGCAGCCGAGAGGCGACTCCCCCCGCCACCAACCAGCCCTCGCCCCCCGCACGGCAAACACACGCCGTGTATGCGCTGACAATAGAAGTGAGGCCAAGGAGGAGGAAAACGCACGGCAAGGCTGAATTCAACTTGCGACCCAGAGGATGTGGAAGGAGGAAAGTGCGTTTGCCGTCTCCTTCCAGCTGCCATTTATTTTCACCCATCGTTAAGCGGGCGAAGGAGATAGCTGGGCTGCAAAGCCCCTTGTGCTCCCGCCTAGTCTCCGTAGGGTCACGGCTGTGCAGCCCCAGCGTGGATATTAAATAAAAAGACTGCTAGATGCTGAAAACCGCCCTTCAGACTTACTAAAACCTTACACTTTTCTGCTTCCCACATGCTTTCTATATTTAAAAAGGGCCTTTTCTGCAGTAACTAGCCTTGACA
>JANHFX010019951.1:0-15720 GCA_027560015.1 Chloroceryle amazona
GTTCTACCCACGATCCGCCCACATTGCTGGTTTCTGGAGGGCTGGTTCAATGTCCTGCCCCAGGGCTTCCCATCTCCAGCAGAGCAGGGCTGGGCTCACGCCCCGGTGATCTCAGGGGGGATTGTTGAGAGGAGATGAGGAAAGCCCTCGCTCTTTAACCCAGCCTGGCTTAATTCAATCAGACTTCACTTTCCGGTTCTTGAGCATGAAGTTAAAGTTACAGAAGGTAAAAGGAAAGATCGTATTAAGATGATGTGTTAATACACTAATAATAAATCAAAAAATATACAGACAAGTGTTAAATTTGAGGCAGCAGGGCTGGACTTAAAGAGTGAGGATGCTGGTAGTGGCAGCTCCTAATTCTCTGTGAACTGATCTAGAGATGTTTGACAGAAGGACAGAAAGAACAAACACTGCTGGCAGCAGAAAACTTACGCATCAGTTTCTCCTATCACTGTGATTTTCCTGGAGCGAGATGTGCTGAAATGCCCCAGTCCTGATGGCCAAGTATTGTTCGTAACCACAGAATTTGGCAAGGGGAGAACAAAGCGAGGAAGCCAACAGCGCTGGATCACTCCTTGAATTGCTTCTTCTGTTGGAAATGCTGAACAGTCAGACGTCTTCAGCTCTCCTACAAACCAGGCTCTTCATTGTACCGCTCTCCAGGCTCAGTGCTGGCTGAAGGGTCAGTGGAAGATACAGGGAAGAGCTGAGAGCATCGCTCAGCTGCGCTCCTGCTTCCGCCTGACCACAGGTTTTCCTGAGAGGAGGGGAGCTAAAAGGTGGAAAAGCAGATAAATCTGGGCTGCGCAAGCCTGAGTGATTTCTACAGTGCTACCAGAGAAGGATCTCGTTCAGCAGACAGCAGCTCTGGAGAGGCAGATAAAGAGGTTTAGAAAAAGGATTGATTTGAAGAGGCCATAATGGGAAACAATAGCAGTCGACAGATGACCTGAATTAATGATGGAGACGCTTGCTGTGGTAAAAAATGTTCATTGCATAGCAGAGTGATGCTCAAAAGAATAAACTGACCACAGAAGAGGTTTTCCTCTGATAACAAGGCTTGAGTTTTGAAGTACAAGGAGGAGTCCGTACGACCTGGGGTACCTCACAGCTTCCAGAAACAGTCTGACAAGGTCAGTGACCAGGGTTGCTCAGGTTCTCTGAACACGTTCCGTTCCTTACCACACTGCTGCTCGCGCTTCCTGCTGCTCTTTGCACCCAGAATTTTATCAGCATCACGTGTTACTCTGAGAAAGATCCGTGTGTAAATATTTTGGCTCATTTACTATGCCTGCTGGGATTTTAACACCAGGTCTCTGCCATTTGGGGAACTTGTTTTTGTTTTCAAACAAATTTGATACTCTTACGTAAGTTCATATCCAGAATTGAGAGTCCCAGGAAAGGTCACAGGAGTGCTGGTGAAATGACCAAGTGCTGAGAGACTCCCGATCAAAGTGTTTGTGCTGGCTTGGGACCGGCTGAAATTCCCTTGCACAAACCCCAGACCTCCCCAGACAGAGAGACCGTGGGCGAACAATTGTGGTTTTTACACTGGGTCGGCAAGTTCAGAACATTTAAATGGGGGGAAAAAAAAAAGACATTAAAATAGGAAATTTAAATGAGTAGAATAGACCAGGAAGGCACCTGTGGAGAGCAGCTCACGACAGCACTCAGGTGCCACAGCTCCTCCCAGAAGGGTGAGCAATGGTACGAACTCCCTCCTGTGCCTGGCAGCAGCCGTCGCCTCCTCCGATGCCCGTCCTCCCCCTTCGCCCCTGCCTTTGATCGTACGGGAGAGTTCAAGCCAAGAACGTTGCTGTCAAGCCCTTCCCTCGTTTTGTTTGCTCACGGAAATTTTGCTGAAGATACTTGATCCTAAATGCAAATAAATCCACCGCGTGTCCATCCTGCTGCCAGCACTGATCCCAGAGCCAATTACTCGCCTGGCATTTGTCATTGTTCCCAAGCTTTACCTTAGTAATTTTATTTAGACAGGGGCATTTTCTGCTGATAAATTTAGCTCGATTACCAAGTCAGAATGTATTTATTAAAACACCAATTAGACGTTGGTCTCTCATCAATCACAACGCCTTTAATTCATGCATGGATGCAAAACCCGTCTGAGGCGTTGTGCATGCATGAATGGGTGATCTAAATCACACTGGCACTTTCCCGACGTTACCTTATCTTCAGGCCTGGAGGCAATCAATTTTTTATTTACCATATGAATAATGTGTGATATTTTTAAAAGCCTCGACACTTCATTACTTTGGTGTTGAAAGGAGAATACTTGCTTGACAAGGTTGGAAACAAAGGTGAATGTAGAGGTGAAGGCACCGGCCCCCCCCAAGCACTCAGGTGATGGTCCCCTGTGGGATGATGGAGGGGATGGGGGTCTAGCCCCAGAGACTGCCTGGCCCAGGGTGGGGGCCACCCTGCTCCCACCCTGATGGTCCTGGCTGGGCGCTGGTGTTAATTAGCACTCAGATGGGGATCAGATGCTGCAATTAGCCCCAGCAGAAGAGATAAAGTGTGGAAGAGGCTGCAAAAGCTGAGGACAGTGGGGAGGTTTGGGTCAGGGAAATAAGAAAAGGAGCATGAAATAAAAAAAAGCAAAGCAGTAATAAAATCAGTGAGAAAGCTCTAAAGCAGAAGAAGCAGTGAGAAGAGTAAGAGGTGAGAGGACAACATAAATGAGCAAGACTGGATTGAAAACAGCGGGATAGGAAAATGCTCCAGTGAGGATGATCTCAGGCTGAAAGGTTGGTGCAGCTCCTGTGTGTAGAAGGCATGAATGTCTGGGTACTGGAAATATCTCTGCCCCAAAAAGCCCGTGGTGCGTAACCTTTGTGCCTTGCCCGGAGACATTGTCCATTCCCAGCCAGCTCTCCTGAAAGACTCCCGGGGCTGGTTCCGTGCCCATCCCCAGAGCAGCCTTGCTGCAGATCAACCCAAAACCAACCCCCAGAAAGATGCAAAAGCCCCAAAACCCCGGGAAAGGGGGCTGTGAAAACTGTAAATCTTGTGTAAAAGGGACAGACTTGTGAGGACAATGAGCTGTCCTGCCTGCAGGGTCAGAGCTGCCTGAGAAAGCAGCCTCCATCCCGTTGTGTGTTCTCACCTAGGAATGTGAACTTTCATTCCAAATTCAGGAGAGGGGGGAAAAAAAACCTAAATCTTTGAAACTTCTTGTAGAATAGTAATTGTAACAGTCAGTCTGAAATATCCCAGCGTGGCGTATTTCTAAGTGTGAAGCATTATAACAGAAAATTAACTCTGTGTGGTGTGATACTGAAATTAATAACGGATATCAAAAGGCTGGGAGGTGTTGAAGTGACCTCGCTGAGCACTTCCCAGTGCAAATGTCATCGAAAGCACCCTGCTCTTTCAGAATATTGCTGTTTCCAGACAACAGCATTTATCAGTGAAAGACTTGCCCAGGAAATTTAACTCTTCCTCCTGGGATCTGTCAGAGGTTTCGCACACCCGATTGGGCTGCCTCTGTGGTTCCAGGTGGGCTCGGGGAGCAGGGGCTGGTGGGTTCTTCCTGGTGCAACAGCCACCAGAAAATTGGGATTAAACTGGGGGGTGATCACTGGGGACAGGTAGAGGCTGAGGCTGGGGCCAGTGCCAGAGCAGATGCAGCTGTGTGGTAAAACAGCACTTGCTTGGAAGTTACTTATGGATAGCATTTAAATTTGAATAGAATTCCATTTTCTGTGAGCCTTCTACTGGGTGAACTAATGCAAAAAGCTACGTCTCAAAGTCGGGGAGGGGGAGCTGCCCCAGCCCGCTGCAGCGCTGGGGTTCGGGTCGTTTGAGACCCCTGCAAGCCCCCTGCAGTCGGAGCATCGCTGCTGGCCTGGGGGGGTTGCAGAGGGGTGGGGAGATGGGGGCAGCGCTGCCCTGCGGCACCCGGGTCTGTCTCCGTCGGGTGGTTTATCCCAGGCTTAGTGCTGAGAAACTTCAAACGTCGTCGTATCCGAGATGGACTTGGTGACCGCTGGGGTCTGGGACTACGTGCTGCTTCTTGCAGTAAAAGCTCTTCGGTGATTTTGGTTGGAAGGTCCAGATAATTTTATTTTATATCCTCACTTCTCTCTCCTCCCCGTTTTTCTGCACACCGACCGTCCTCTTCCCGGGGATTTCCCGTGCCCCGCACATTTGTTGGGAAAGAGGGAGAGGAGAAGAGGAAAACCGGATGGCTGACGGTTTGTGTGTCAATTATACATCAGAGGCTTTGCTGCTTCTTCAGAAGCTTCTAATAATAATAATTATAATTAGGGCACTGGGAGAGAAATGTGCTGAGATCAGGGAGAAAAGCAGGAAAGCCAGGCCAGAATTAATTAGCCCCTTTTATCTAAGAATCTCAAAGCATTTAGACATTAATTAATGAATCCTGTGGTTAAAGCAGTGCGATGTTCAGTTCGCTGCCGACGTGGTGGCCGGTCTCGGGGCTCGGCGCCGGTCTCGGGGCTCAGCATCCGTCCGTGCGCAGCCGTGGGTCCTGGGTGGGTGAGTCTTATGTGGGTGGATGCTGCTGCAGGTGCTTCCCTCTTGCTGCAAAACAGAGTCAAGAAATAAGTTTGCTTAGCTGGCGAGTTCAGGGGACTGAGAGCTGGCCTCGGATTGAGGTTTTTCCCTGTGTTTTGGCAAGTGTGCTCTGGAGCATCCGCCGGCTCCCGAGGAGGGGACAGAAGCAGCTTCACGCAGCCCGTGTCTGGAGCTCTTTGTCAGCACGTGGGGAGCGGAGGTTTCCACAGCCCCTGCCTGGCTGTGTCACAGTTGGGCAAAGGGAGCTGATGAAGCAGCAGATGAGGCAGCTCTGCCTGCTCCGTTTGCTGGGCACCTGCCACGGAGCGGAGCTCGGCTCGCTCGACGCGAGATCAGAGACTTTTACACAAGCGTTTTAACCAGCAGAGCCGGCTTCCTCGCGTGGTCGTTACTTTGATCCTGGCTGGCATAGATGTATTTTTCATGTACTATTGCTTAATACTGGAACCTTTCTTTTTTTTTTCCTTCTAGCATCCAAAGATAACCTAATGAAAATGATTTTTTTCCCCTGCCTCATTAAATGCTAAAGGGCAATTCCATTTTCTCCATAGCTTTCCCCCTCTCCTTAGATTTTCTTAATGCACTGCTCCAGCTAGCCTGGTATGTTGTTCATCTAATGATTGTATCAAGGTCTTCTCAGCATAAAATTTAAGCTCATTTTGTAGCTAACAGTACGTGTCTAGCGATGCCCACTGCCCACCCCCCCCAGGCATGCTGGGCTGAGGCCAGCAAGGGCAGGGTGTTGGGAAGGCTGGAGCCAGACTGGCCAGATGGGTTTTGAGAGCCTGTTTACCCGTGTGTACAGACTTCCCCACCCTTTAAAGGCCTCACAAATGTATTTAGCAAACAGAAATCTGTTGCCCGTTGTGCCCCCTCTCCTCCTGCCGAGGCTGCAAACAGGAGCTCGCCGAGTTTCGCTCTCCCTGCTCCTGCAGCTGCCGCTCGGCCGGGCTCTCGCCTTTCCTGGGGTGCGTGGGGGTCTCTGTCCACGGCCACGACGCTTGCCGTGCCTGGAGCATCTGCTGCTGGACACCAGCTCGCCTGCCAAGCCCTGCTCCCAGTGAGCCAGCCCAGCCCAGTTCACTGAACACTGGTGCCAGCAGGAGGCCTCTGCCCAGGGAACCTCTCCAAACCCTCCGGCTGTTTCCAGCACCCAGATCTCATCTGGTTTTGGCCTCATGAATAGATGAATTTCTGCCTCCCAGCTCACCCGGGGCACGACCATCGTTGGTGAATATTCATTAAGTAAAATTAGCATCTATTAGGTCTTAATTAACTTACAAAAGGCTTGTTTTGTGGTAATAAAGTATATACTCTAGATGTGCCTGATGACAGCTGGTGGGTCCCCTGCCCACGAAGCCATCCCCGAGCAGACTCCAGCCCCTGCTGGGGGGGCACAGGGGGCTGGGCCCCAACTTCTTCCCATAGCTGGGAATTCAGAGCTGTGAGGAGAGACCTGAGCGTGGGCTGGGCTTTAGCTCAGGTTTGCAAAAGCTCCTTAGGGATGGTAGCAATGTCCTGTGCTGCTGCAGTGGGCTGATGATATTTGGTGTCTGATGATGTCTGGGTATCAGATGTTGGGTGTCTGATGATATTTGGTGTCTGATGTTGGGTGTCAGGGCTGTTTGGACACTATAGACACACAGGGTTTTGTTCCTGGGCTGCCTGAGCTCAGCCCTTTGATTTGGGTTTCATGGGCTGTCCTGCTGCTATGGGCTGTGGATGGACTTTAGCTGAATGTCCAGGTGCACTTGCTTAGGAGCTGTTAGGGAGGCACCAAAAACTGCCATGCTGAGAGCCAGGGGTAGGATGCAGGAGGAGGTTGTATGATGTGCTAATGGGAACTGACCTGAGCAGGAACTTTTCCCTCTCAACTCATTGTTTCACCGTTTTACCAGTGAGAAGAGAAAAAGGAGTTCCAGAGGAAATGGGGAGGAGGAGATCGGGGCTGCCCTGTGCCCGGCAGGAGAGCGGGGAGCAGGCACTTCCCTCCAGCAGCCCTGTGTCTGCACAGGGCCGGCCCCAAACACCCTCACCGCTTCCCTTCCACCTGAATAGTTTGTGCCTTTCGAGCACTGTTGGTTTCTTGCTGGTTCTGTCTTTGGGAAGGGTGGAGGCTCCAGTGCAGCCCCTCACAGAGAACCATCGGTAGCTGCAGGGCAGGAAAACCCTCCCCAAGCTGCCATGTGCAGCAGATCCCACGTGGGTGTTTCCAGCAGCACGTGTGACCGGGGCTTGTCGAGGGCTCAGTACGTAAAGCCTTTGTCAAAGCTGAGCAAATGATAAAAACTTTCAATTTAGCCATTATTGACTTTTTTTCAGACAAGATACAGAAAAGGTCTTGAAGCAAGTCTATAAATTACATTTAGCCAAGAGCTCGCAGGCTGAAAGGCTCCTTCATCATTGACAGGCAAGAGGAAGGAGGAGATGAGGAGGTGCTTCCTGACTTCTGTTTTTCCACCTGTTTCTGTAAATGATGTCTGTTGTGTTCGTGGTTGTGAAAAAGATGGAGAAATGGGGGAGCTGGGCAGTGACCATCAGCGGCACAGCTTTGTAGCATTTTGCTGCCAAGAGCTTGCAGAGCCCCCTCCTCCAGGCTCTGCTCCCAGGGCCTGGGAACTTGAAATGGGCAGCAACATTTTTTTCTTCCTTTTTTTTTTTGTTTTCCTCATTCTTTTTGATGGGGAGCAGTTTCTGGCCCGGTGATGTCTCTGAACCCTGCGTTTCCCCACCAGCCTCTCCTCGCTCTGCTGCCCTCCCCGCAGACACGCAGGAGCTGCCGGCGCTGTGGCGATCCCGGCGCTGCTGCAAAACCCCTGGGCCAGTGCTGCAGCTCGGACCGGTCCCTTCTCCCTCCCCATTCCCTTCTCCTGCCCTTGCACCACTGCCAGAAACGCTGGGGTGCCATCCTGGCTACGGGGTCCCGGTCCCTTTCCGGGGGGAGAGCAGGGGCTGTGTTGCTGGGCCAGCACTGCAGAGCTCAATGTCGCTTCCCTTGATCTGGATGATGTTACCAATCTGCCCGAGTTGGAAATGATAATTACGTTTTAGTGGGAAGACGGATGCTTCCAAATGACATTTAAATCCATGATTATTGCAGTGGTTTGGTCAGGGAACAGTTGTTCCCGGTGCCAGTTCTGCCCCTTTGTCACGGATTACTGCGCTTGGGCAGCTCTCCAGCTGAAAAACAGAAAATCAAGCCACACGCTGCATGAATCAGGAGATAAATTAAGTGCTATTCAGGGTGCCCATCCCCGAAGGGTTATGCAAAGGCAGGACTGTGTTTCCCAAAGCCTCTGTTTTGTGCACGACCCAGCCCTCGCGCGTGGGGAGGCCACCCCCAAAGTGACGCGCGGCGTCCGCAGGGGTCAGGGGCTGGCTGGGGCTGAGCTTTGGGCGCACTGGCTGTGTGAACACCCCTGCTTCGTCATTTGCCTGCAGGAGTTCACCAGGCACCTGGGAGAGCGGGGCTGTCAGTGGCCTTCACCCTTCAAAGCTGTGTGCCCTGAATGGGTGGCACAGCAACGCCTGAGGGTGCCCCTGGGATGAGCAGTGCGGCAGCTGGAGCAGTCCTGGTCGCCATCCACGATGTTGCAGAGCAGGCAGTGAGGCTGTGTCCTAAGTGCTCTTCTCTGCAGCTGCTCGATGCTGTATCAAAGGAGCGTAAGCTACATGAAACTCGCTTTTTTTTTCATTTTATGGCTGATGCCAAGAGCTACATAAGCCCCTGAACTATGTCAGAACTGGAGGGAGAACAAAGGTGCCCTGAGCTTGCCTTTCCCTCCTGCCCTTCTACCTTCTCTACATTCAGAAACAGATGAACTTTGTGAGCCTTGGAGTCTGGGTCACTGCAAGGGCAAACACTCCACAAACATGAAAACATAAATTCGAAAATTAAAAAAATTGCAGTTCTTTACTTTGGGAAGCAAGACTTGTGGGTTTCTTTGGTGTAAGTGCTTCACTGTACTGCAGGAATCTAGGAAAGGAGAACTATTAGTTCCTTTGGGTGGCCCCACCCTCCGCTCTTTGAAGAAAAATGGAAATGCTTCTCTCAGATCCAAAGGTTAGATGCAGAACATAACATTTGAGTAGGCTTGAAATTAAATCAATTTGAGACTGTTACAATTTTTATTCACTCGAAACTGGGTCAGTTTCAAATCAATCTCTTGGAAAGATTAAACACACTCACTTCAGGAAGGGCTTTTGTGATGATCCATCACAGCGCTCATCAAATTAACAGAGAGTTGATCCAGCAGAGCGGTGAGAAGGGGAATATTTCGTCCCCGCGTTACGCTGCTCTAGCAGGTACCAGGGCGCCTGCTCCGTGGTGGCTCCAGCTTTCTTGGGAGGGTAGGTATTATTTTGTAAGTCTAATAACTATCCTTATGGAAAAAGAAAATATTTTTTTAAAAAAACCCTCAGGAAAGGTTCTATCTGAAGAACGGTGATTGCAGGACTCGGGGAGGATTATGATAATTTATTTCAATTACCAATGCAAAACAGGTTCTATAGCTCTGTGCTTCACCATCTTGTGGAGAATCTAACATTCAAAATGTCGCATAATCAGAGTTTGATTTATGCAAACCCTCTCTGGAAGACCGTGCGCAAGTCTCTTGTTTAGCTGCCCGCGAGGTGCAGGGATGTGGGGAAGTTCGTGTTTCCCTGATGATGGGTTTCCAGCCGGCCTCGCCTGGTGAGCCTGGAATAAGCTCTGAGGATGGGCTGATGCTCATGCAGCTTCGTGGGGCCAGAATCATGCCAAGTGTCACAGATCAGCTTTGCCAGCCTGCACTGGATGTGCCCCTCCAGAAAACTTGTCATCTGGCAATGGGAGCCCTTCCCCAGGAAGGCAATGGTCATCCCACAGGACTCTCGGTTCTCCAGTGGGTGTTGTGCAAGGTGAGCTTCACAGGGGCATCAGTTTGGCTTGTTTCCAGCAGAAACTGGTGTGGCTGAAGGGCAGAGAGCGATGGAGCCTCACCCTGTCAGCAGCACAAGCCGCCCACCGCTCCATGTCGTCCAGGTCTCTCTAGAGAAGTTGTGCTTGTGCCTCTTGTCTCCGTGGCAGAGGAGTATGTCTGCTCCCTTCATAGCTGTAGAAGAAAAATGTTCTCAGATCTCAGCACACTTCACTGTTCTCAGCTCCCTCACCTCTTCCCTTTTACACACACATGCTTCTGCTTCCTTCCCTTCTCCCCCTATAATAATAATTAAAAAAAAAAAGGTTAAACTCATCTTTGGGAGTGCCACAAAGCCTGAACTGGGAGCTCTGGTCAGCTGTGGCCACTCTCTTCCCTCACTGCACACCCCACAAGGCCTGGGGGCAGAAATGAGAATTCTGGTTGCCCAACCCCTCCAGCACCCGAGGGCAGAGCGGCTTCTTCCTCCTCATCGTGGAAAGTGCCGTGAACGCTGCCACACTAAATAACTAGCTCAAGAAGTTTACACAAAGGTTATAAATAATTTAAATTTCCAACCCTGGGTTATTCCAGTCACTGCTAATTTCCCTGGGTGTAGAAGAGTTGCTGCGTGACAGCGTCTGCCTTGGTTCAGAGGAATAACCTAGCTGATGGTTATTGCAGTTCTTTACTTTGGGCGTGGGGCGTGCAGTCCGAGCTCTGCGCAGTAGTAACAGAACTTGCAGTCTCTAATTTTAAGTGATAGATGCTGATTAAAGTTCAGAGTTTAAGGGTTTTAAAAGTAAAATGGTTTGCTCTGATTAAAAGCAGCCTCCGTGCTGCTGGTTTCCCTTTATCTGTTAAAAGGTTTATATTTACTGAATTATTTGGAATGCAATACTAAAGAAATGCGCAGTTCTGTTTTCTCTGGGCTACTGCTTTCTCTGTCGGCCAGGCACCTGGAGTACGTGCATCTTCTGTGGCTCCTTGGGCGCAGCTGAGGTAGCAGCTGAGGCACTTGGGTTTCATTTCTTTGTGCAAGCAGATTTCCCAGACGGTCGCTATCTTCTGGCCGAGTGTTCATAGCATCTTCTGGACCCTCATAGCTCATCAGTCCCACAGCACAGCAGGAGGTGTAGGGGCCTTCGTACAGCGGTGCTGTTTGTAGAACTGTTACAAAATGACAGCGCCAGGAGGTGCTGGTAGTTGATGGTTCTTTGCTCAAGCCTCGATGGACAGCACATCCAAGCTCCTCAGTAAGCTGGTGAGGTGCCTGATGGAGCCCAAATCTCTCCCTTTCCTCCTGTCTGTGCACTGGGATCACGTGGCACTTCACAAAATATAAAGCTACCAACGTTCTTGTGGGAGGACGTGGGCATCATGTGGCCCGGGGTGGCTAAGTGATGCCAGAGTGACCCCAGAAAGCCAGGCCATGCTGGGGGTTCCTGGTCTGGGCCAAGCCGCCTGCTCTGGGCTGGGACCCCTGCGCTGCACGCAGGCAGCCGGCGAGCGTGCCGAAGGGGGTTACGGAGCAGCTGCCTTCCGAAGGTTTGCAGCTGCTTCATTCAGGCTTGGGAGTAGAGTAATTGACTTTGGAAAAGAAAATCATTGTGTATATTATATCCTTTTTCTCAGCCATACTAATTTCCTAATATGTTTTAGGAGTTGGCATTTATGTTTCTTCGTAGCGGGGTAAAACAGAGCTGGCTGGCATTTCAAAGCCTGTTTATGGAAAAACTGTCAGTAAACACACGCTTTTTTGTTTTGTTTTGTTTTAAACTTAGATCACTCTACTCTACTCTGAGTTGTATTTGAATTGACAAATTCCAGGTTCCATTCCTAAAAGGTGCTGAGTTAACTCCTGCTCCTAGCCCATCCCCTTCCAAGTCAGCCGTGGTGTGGGCAAGTAATCGTCCCGGGCGCGGGGGGAGATGTTCAAGAGGAATGTACTCGATGCTTTCTCAGCTGGAAAATGCCAGACAGTGACTTCGGCTGGATCGATTAACAATGTTTGTCTTCTTGCCAGTGCTCATTTTTATTATCCACGCTTTCCTTTTGGGAATACCCTAAATAAATGGAATCAGTGCTTCTGCCTGAAGTGTGTGGCAGTCAGGACTTGAGAAGTATTTTATTTTTAGCTCCATAAAGATTAATTACAGATCTCTGAATTTGGAGCCTGGCAGTTTCCCCAAGGGTTTACCTCCCAAGTTCTCCCTCTCGGGGCACATCTGGGCGAGTAACACATCCAGCAGCTGTGTGTAATCAGCCAATTTTTACCTGTTTCCAGAGGTTTCAAGTGTTGCTATAAATCAATGATTTCAGATAATTTTATGTATTTTGTACCTATTTTTTGTGTGTCAGTATGTTAGAATTATGTTACATAGTGTAATAATTTAGCAGTAATTAGCAGTATTTTGTAGGGGTTTTTTTTTGTCCTGCTCAGAGTTATCCCCCGAGTGCACTGTGCCACACTTCTCCACAACCACCCAGAAACCTCACGTGGCAAATAAGTGCCGGGCGCTGTCCGCTCCCCTGACCCCCTGCTTCAGTGAACGGGTTTCACTCCGCAGAGAATTTGCGGTTCCTGAAGCGGATGGTTTCCTTCACACACGGCTGGGCAGGCAATTTATGTGCTGATCACCATAGAAACCTGCAGATACATCACTTGGTCAAACCGTTTCCATGTTGTATCAGCGAGCTGGCAGCGGGAGATGCAAATGAGGGGCGTGAGAGAGGACTGCTGAAAACGTTGCCTTTTTTCTTTATTTTTACCAGTGCTCATCTTTATTCTAAGCCACCCATATTCCTTTTCTACCCCAAAGTCAGACTCTCTCCTTAGTACTATTTTCTGTCAAGTTGCACCAGCTTTTCGGAGGGGTTGGTGCTGTCCCTGCTGTCTGCCCAAGAGGAGGCTTTTGTTGGAGACCTCCTCTGAGCAGTCCACCTGAAGGGTCTGGTCTCCTCAGGTCCCTTCAGAGCTCCTGGGCAGTGGGGTCTTGGATCCACCAGCTTCTCGCCTGCCTGGTGGGGCTGGTGAATTTTTATAGCTTATCTCATTCATAAATTAGATGCACAGGACTGCAGGTTGTTTTGTTACTGAACAGCAATAATTTTTTTTAATGCCTTGCTGTTGAGAGTTAAAGCCAGGAATGATTCTCGGGAATATTGAAAAAGGGGTTGATTTTCTTAAAAAATGAAAAGGCAAGGAAGGGCTCATTTGCATTTGCATAGAGCGGATAAATAGTCAAAGTATTTGCGATTACAGCTGGCTGGCAAATTAACACTGAGAATTTTTTAATTGCAGCTGACCCTGGATGCTCTCGCTTCCCACGGCAGCAGGAGTCGTGTTAAACTCGAGCTGTGAGCGTGACTGTTCCAGACAGGAGGAGGCTGATGGCAATAAAATGCTGCTTCTGTAGGAAAACAGCAGAGAGGTACGAGAGGAGGAGAAGGAGGTTTAGTCTAGGGTACAGAAATGCCAGAAGATGAGGCATGCTTGTTCTTAAGGAGTCTATCCAGCGCTTTTTAACCACACGCACAAAGCAAACGCCCAAACAAAAAGGCCCAGGTAAGCTGTGGTTCTGCCGGGACCTGGCTGGGGCCGGGATGGTTCTGGATATCACATCTGTGCCAGCTCAGGATCTTACCTCCCCAGAAAGACTAAAGTCAGTTTTAGGTCCACAAAGATTCTCTTGGCTTTTAAGCACCCTGATATTCCAGGTACTGGCCTCGGTGTGGGGCTGCCAGGGCCGTGGAGCTCTGCGGGTGAGCAGCGGGCTCCTACAGTCCCAGTCTTTCTTAGTTCTTTGTCTTCTGGGCACCTATTTGTCTTCATCGTGCCTCCTCCTTTTGAGGCTTTTCCCCTAAGGACAAAGGTGCCCAAGTGCTCGGAGCTAACTGTAGTCCCTTGAAAGAAACGATAGTCTGGCAGCAGATGGTGATTGCTCGTGTCCCTGGATCAGTCCTGAGCCAGGGCTGAGTGCCAGGTGAGGGGCTGTGTGGAGGTGAGGACGCCCCATTCTAACACGTGACGGGCATTTCCAAGGCCTTCGTTCACTTCTCTGCCAGTGAAACTGCCATTCCCATTCAACAGTGAGAACTGGAATCCCTTCACACACAGCATTTCGACTGACGGTGACCAGTTCAGTCTCTGATGGTGACCAGTGTGGTGTGAAAGGAGGATTCTTACGTTGGCTACTGGGATTCACATTCCATTCAAAACCAAAAACCTGCAGCTGGCGGGAGCAGTTCACGTGTGGGAATAACTGGAATGTGTTTGTGTTTTGCAAATACTGGGTGGAAGTTTGGGCATAACCACAGAAGACCTGGTGTAAGAAGGGTGGTTCTTTTACCTTCTCATCTGGGAAAAAGGACCAAAGCTGTTCCAGAATCTGAGCTGAATATACAGAGCAGTTTGCATGGGGTGGAGGAGGACACGGGGAAATGGTCAGAAGCATTTTGCTTCAGATTTTCAAAACCAAGTTTCATCTGGGCAGGGCTAAAAGTATTTTGCTTTAAGACATTTTCAATCTAAAAAATCATCAAAATTACATGTGAAGTTGCTACAAGAAAAATCAAATTACTTCTTGTTTTGATCTAATACACTATTTTTAATTGGCTGAGGAACCTTAGATTGGAACTGTTTCTCTTTCTAGGTAATTTGAATTTTTTATGTTATTTTTTGGTTTTAGCCAGCAGTAGGGAAGAAGGAGGTTTCTTCCAACACAACCCTGTGATCATTTTAGGATATCCGAGTCCTTTCCCATAAATTCAGTAATAGCAAAGTCCTTAACGATTGGGGTTTTTTTCTGTTTTGCATAACCTGCTGTTGGTTTTTTCCCCCCTCGTTCACTAAATGACAATCCAGACTCAGAGTCTGATGTCACCTGTCAGATGCTGTCATTCAGAACCAGTTGTGTGAGTACTTGGATGTTACTTCCACAAAAAGATTTATTTCCACAGTGAGGGGAGATCTGTGGATTTGGTTTTTAGAAACATATATGCATGCTGCCTGAGTGTTTGACATTATAATAGTTTTTTCCTCTATCAAACACAAAATAAAATTAAAATCGTGCTTTCAAGCATCTTCTCAAACCCATGTGTTTCTTGGTTTTGGGATGAACTGCTGCAATACAGTGTTTTTCTAATTGCCCGTGATTTGGCTTTGGAACTGACTCAGGGTGGTGTAACAGGGGCTTGCTCTGGGGCCATTGAAGTCACAGGGATTTTCCTCAGCCTTAGGCAGGAATATGATTTATTATTTCTGCTGGTGACACTCTTCCTTTGATAGAGAGCGGGAAGGAGTTTGATTCTACAGAAGCCACATACTGGGTGGGTGAGTGAGGTTTGCACCTTGTGGCTGTTCGCAGTTTGTTCAGCTTGCGCCCATGCGCTGTGTTCTGTGTTCTGGTGGCCTGGCAGTCGCCTGGGAGCTACCCATAATACACCAGAAACTGGTGCTTTATATGCCCAACTGGGTATATATGTGTCTATAGATACACACGTGCTCTCTATTGAGAGTGCTGTGCAGCAGGGAGTGGATTAACATGCAGCTCCCATCAGATGATGTGATGTGATCAAGACTCTGTAATTACCCAGTTCATAAAGAGCAATTTAGCCCCTTTTGTCTCACTAGGTTTTGCATTTATAAATAGATTGTTGCTGGTGAGGGTGGTGAGACCCTGCCCCAGGTTGCCCGGAGAGGAAGTCAATGCCCCCTCCCTGGAAACGTTGAAGGTCAGGTTGGACTTGGGTCTGGACCTTTAAAGGTCCTTTCCAATCCAAAACATTCTATGATAAAAAGGATGATGTGAGTAGACTGTGGTTTTGATAGAACTAAGAATAATTCCCGTGGTCCTCTGAGTGGTTCATCTGCCAGCGGAAGACTTGTGTCTTGGGTCAGAACAGAGAAATTCTCCTCTGTGCTTTCGTTTTCTGTCACTGGAAGGCCTTAGGCTTCCTAACAGTTGTCTCTGCAGGTGTTTCCCACAGCTTCACCCTACTGGCTCTATAAATATTTTCCCATTTAAATTGTTTGTGGAGTATCACAGCAGGTTCTTCACGCAGCTCCCCTGCAGGGACCAGCGCAGCGGCACCGCGTCTGCCTGTGGACGGTAGCTGCAGAAAGACTTTCCACTCAGCCGGACCGCCAAGCGCACCGCGGGACGGCCGCTCCTAGGTCAGCCCCAGAAAAAGTGACTGTAACAGACTGTACTTGTGTCAGTGAAGAATCTCCAAGAAAATAAAGTGTAAGTCATACAAATGT
>JANHFX010019953.1:9352-22149 GCA_027560015.1 Chloroceryle amazona
CTTGGGTCATAACAGCCCCAGGGTAAGCTACAGACCTGGGCATGTGTGGGTGGGAAGCTGCAAACTGGAAAAGGACCTGGGGGTATTGATTGATAGTAGACTAAATATGAGACCAAATGCGTGCGCAGGTGGCCAAGAAGGCAAATGGCAACCTGGCTTGTATCAGAAACACTGTGGCCAGCAGGAATAGAGAGGTGATTGTGCCCCTATACTCAGCACTGGTGAGGCCACAACTGGAATATTGTGTTGAGTTCTGGGCCCCTCACCATAAAGGACAGAGAAGTGCTGGAGCATGTCCAGAAAAGGGCACTGAGGTTGGTGAAGGGTCTGGAGCACAAGTCCTGTGAGGAGCAGCTGAGGGAGATGGTGTTGTTTAGTCAGAAGAAGAGGCTGAGAGGAGACCACCTCGCTCTCTACAACTACCTGCAAGGAGGTTGAAGCATGAAGGGGGACAGCCTCTTCACCCTGGTGACATGTGACAGACCAGAGGGACAGATGCAAGCTGTGCCAAGGGAGGTTTAGGCTGGATATTAGGAAACATTTCTTCACCAAAAGGGTTATCAAACACTGGAATGGTCTGCCCAAGGCAGTGGTGGAGTCACCATCCCTGAAGGCATTTAAATGGTGTGTGGACCTAGTGCTCAGGGACATGGTTTAGTCGTGAGCTTGCAGTGTTGAAGGTTGGACTAGGTGATCTTGAAAGTCTCTTCCAATCAAAGACATTCTGTGACCTGGAGCTGTTCAGCTGGAGAAGAGAAGACTGAGAGGGGATCTGATCAATGCTGATCAAGAGCTAAAGGACTGGGGTCAAGAGGATGGGGCCAGACCTGGGTCTGGCTGTTCACACACACACAGACACTAGAAACCAGTCTACCAAGGGCTGCACTGATTTGGGGTATTTTGCAAGCATTTTGCTTGCTCAAGTCCTCAATCAAGCTCCACTTTTCTGCTTCAAAACTCTTAATAAAGACGACACTTCTCACATAGAAATCTCAAACTCCAGTGGAAAAATCACTGCATAAAGGGAAATCTTAATAGACTATTTACTCACTGGACCAGATGCTTCCAGAAATTAACAGCATGCTCTGGATACTCCATGGGAATGTGACCTGCCACAGGCTTGATTTGGAGAGATGCTAATAAGGGAGAACTAACTGTTAATTATGACGATAATCAATATGCTCTCTTTTGAACCACCACCAGTGCCCTCAAGAAAGGCCCAAGAAAGAATCACCACCACCCACCTCCTAGGGTGGACCACAGGAACTGTGTATGGTGTGATGTATTGGTATAGGGAAAGGAATGTCAAGGGGGAAGCATAAATGGCATTTACTCCAAAACTGGAATTGCAACAGGGCTAGAGTGTTCAAAACCCTTAAAGGATTTCAAGATCTGGCCTTAACATCCTTTGATCTATGAGACTTCTGCTGCATCCACACAAATACCCCTCAACAAGACCCTGGAGTTTATTCTAAGCAGATGCCAGAGGCTTTACAGATCAGGGTGAGTACTCAGAGTCTCTTTTCATGTCTCACCCCAAATAATACACACACTTGGAGAACTTGCAGAGGAAAAAAAAAAAAAAAAAAGGGAAAAACAACCAACCAACAAAAGACTAGGAAATCATTTGAAATAAACCCAGGCAGAACTTGGACTTTTCTTTGTGGACATCTCAGCTTCAACACTGCTTTTCTCGCAAACCTTGTCGAGATCATCTCCTGGAATGGCACAGAAGAATTTCTTTTCTGCATGAACAAACATCCAGTTCTCTTGATGACTGGTGGTACTCAGCACATCATCACACAAATTCATTAAAAAAATTAAATACAAGGTCATCTCCAAGCAACTCTTCGGTAGCTTTTCTCACACAAATGTTTATGTGTATAAGCGCAAGAAAAACAGAAATAAAAAGAAATATAATGAAAAAAAAATATATATATAAACCACTGCAAGTAGAGTTCTCCCATGAGACAGCAGGAGAATTTTTTTAACACTTCTGACTGTTATTGCAAAGGCAGGTAGAAAAGACAAATTAGAAAGATGAGAAGACAGCAAAACACAAGGTCAGCAATAATGTGACTCCAAGGTATTATTGAATTCAGTCAAGGTTAATCAGAAAAGCCTAGTTTTTACCTTGGTGCCTTCACCAGGTGCCTAAAAATGATGTAAGGCTCCGGCCAAGAAACATTAGATTCTCTCATTTCTGCCTTACAAAGAAGGATTTGCAAGACCCTGGCTAATTAAACCAATAAACCACCAGTGAAAGCCTGGCCTGGTGCCACGTTTTTACTAGCACGTTGTGCAGGGGTGTCACGTTAACAGCTGTTACCCTGTCACAGGGAGATGGGGGAGACAAGAGTGGGGAGCAGCAGAGAAGGAGCAGCAGCAGCAAGAACAAGACGAAGCGGCTGATTTTCAATTAACAGTTGAAATCAAAATGAAATGCTTTTAGCGCTTGGCCTTCAAACTGCCAATACTCTTAAATAACACAGATACCTGGCCCTTCTATAGCCCTATTAAATCAAGCACATTTGTTTTAAACAAAGCTGAGCAGTACTTATTTAACAAGCACTTCTTCAAGCGTGACTCGACACGCAGGGAGAAATCCTCTCAGGGCAAAGAAAAATGTTTCAGAGGAATGCTGGGAGAAGAAATTTCTCTTTGGATGAGAAATCACTCACCGTGGCAGCTTCTGGTCAGGCTAAGAGCGTGTGGAGATGGTTTGGATCATCTGCTTCTGCTCAGGTGGGGTGAGGTGAGGATCACAGGCTCCTGGAGGGAGAAGCAGACACCTCAAAAGGTGACCTCAGTCAGGACACCCCAAATATCCTCATCTGTTACCCCTTTCTCCCTAAAACCTTCCTACCACCTCAGTTTTAACTGAAATGGTTAATAGGAATAAGAAGCGACATCCACAGGACACATGGTACTGCACATCAGTACCCAGGTATGAAGCAAGAAGAGCAAGGAGTAGTAGCAACAGCCATGACACACAGTGAGCCTCCAAGCTGTCACCCATCTCACCTCAGAGTCCCAGACATTCCTTTTCTTGGAATTAAAACAAGGATTTTGCATACCAAATGAGTCTGAGGAGGGGCATACATGCTATATCCATGCTACCTGCAACCAAATCCTTACCAATATCCTTAGAATCACAGAATTGTTTAGGTTGGAAAATACCTTCGAGATGTTCAAGTCCAACCCTTAAGCATAATACAGAAATATTTCTTAATTTTTGATTGGTACTGTGAATTCAATTGTAATGATTTTATACTATAAAGGGGAAATACCAACTGACAAGTAGTTTCTTCCTGTCCAGCCTGAGCAAACTCCCATATTAACTGCAGATGAAAACTGCCTTTTAGACAAGACAAGGTCCATATTCCTCAGGGTCCAGGGCCTTGATGTCACTGAACTGAGATCAGCAAAGCCCAGCATCCTATGGACTAAAGTCCCACATGTCTGGCCCTCATGGAGCTCCTTCTGGTCCCCTCACACATCTTCTTGACCTCTCTTCCCCAGCATCTGCATGGCCTTCCCTAACTTAGGCCTCTTTTGCTCCAAGCCAGCTGCTCTGCTTGGAAATTGGGAATCTTTCTGTCTTCCAGACCTGCATCCCTCTGTCTCCACCAACAGATTTGACTGACACTTGTCAGCAAACTTCCAAAGTCACATAAAGAAAGTTAAAGAGACAGCATTGCAGTCCCTAGCTACCCAAACGGTCTCTGTGTCCCACCTTGGAGCACATCACAAATCACTTCTCACCTTGGTTATTTAGGGATGAGTGAAGCTCCTGGAGCTTCTTCACCCCATATTAAGTGTTCAGGGCTTCAAGTTTCATTAGTGGTTACTCTTTCCCATCATTATCTTTCATTTTAGTTTCTATGTCCTGGTGTCTTTGATCCATTTACTGTAAGATCCATTTACTCCAATCCCTGACCCCTCATCTTTGATACAACACACACCCCGTTCTTAGTTAGAGCCTCTTTCCTTCCGCCAAAGAGCTCTCCAGCAGCAGCTTCACGTTACAGCCAAATCCATTCAAAGGCTCCTTCACACACTTTAGCTCAAAACTCTTTTTCAATCAGTTACTAGTTCTTCACGTGCGAGCAACTCTTGTCCGCACGTGACCAAGGCTCTCGTGCACCCGGCACAAAGCCTCTCCACGCATTGCGAGTGGTGTTTGTGAGCCAACGTGCATTAACCTTTCCTCTCAGAAACCTGAATACGAAGAACGATGGTTATCCAAAAGGCCTAATAACCACTCGAGAGCACGAGGCACGGCGAAGCCTCGCAGAGCATTGAATTGCCTGCCTGGGATGGTTTGATGAGGGACATAATCACAGGAGAAGGATTTTGAAAGAGTGCATCTTCATCTCTCTTAAAAGTACCGATAATCAGTAGCTAATTTTCTCTGTCCTGTTAGAGATTGGTCGACTTCTCGAGAAATTAATACCTGTCCTTAAGGTTAGGCTGATACAAGCACCAGTGATTTTTCAATGGCTCTAAGAATAGTAAAATTATCATCATTTAAAGGTATCATTAGTTAAAGCAGAAGTTTCATTATTTGAAGTAAAAAAAAAAAACAAAACAAAACAAAAAAACCACAAAAGTATGAATATTGTTTGTGATACAGGCAAAAGCACACCTCAGTTCACACTTTTAGATGCTGATATTTAGTTGCACTCCGGCAACAGCTGGAGCCCCAACTATCTGGTACTATCAACGTAATCCAAAACACAGATTAAAGCAAGGATGTGGGGAAGGAGCAGCACCAGGCTGGGAACACAAATATTTTACTTCTCACCTGCCCCCACACAGCTAATTTTAAATCCTTTCTCTCTGCCTTGCCTGCAGGACACCCTGAGACACAGCATTTAGATCCCAGATTTGAAGCATTCGTGGTCCCAACACCATGTGGTCCTCTCCTTAGCAATGCACCCATGCTTCGGGATGAAACAAAAGCATGAGCCGAGGCATCATCTGCACAAGAACACCAATTCTCCACCCACAGCAGCCCAAAGGGTAGGATGATGCTGAAACAGCCACCCCACTCACCACTACTCACTTTCCATTCCACTGATGAGTTCCAAACCGTGAAGACCAAAGTTGTGCAAAGCTATCCAGTCTGTTCCCCCTGCCCTGAGCCCTCCAGCACCACAGCAGACTGGGCACACACACGGACCCTAGAGAGGCAAATGCCTCCCACGCTTCCCCAGCTTGCGGCTGACCACATCCATGAGGTTAGGAAAGGGGTGTCCTGGCCCCTCCGCCCCCTCCCCCCTCCAGTTCAAAAGCAGTAAGTTCTTCAGAAGCAGTGAGGTTGTTTAGTCTGAAGAGGAAGCTGAGGGGGGGCCCTTATTGCTCTTATACCTGAAAGGAGGTTGCAGAGAGGTGGGTGTTGGGTCTCTTCTCACAAGTCTCAAATGATAGAAGAGGAAATGGCATCAAATTGCACCAGGGGAGGTTGAGGTTGGATAATAGGAAAAACTTCTATACCAAAATGGCTATCAGAGACTGGAACAGGCTGCCTAGGGAAGCAGTGACGTTCCCATACCTGGATGCATTTAATATCCATCTAGATATGGTGCTTAAGGATAAGGTGTAGTAGTGGCCCTGGCAGAGTTAGATAATGGTTGGACAAAATGATCTCAAAGGTCTTTTCCAACCGTAGAAATCCTGCGATTCCAAAAAAAAAAGGGACAAGGCTGCAATCGTTATTTGAGGTTTCGACACCAGGAGGGATGGGGGAGGCTAGAAAATGTCACAGGCTTCTTGCAGACGTGACACAGGCTGGCTTGGGGGCAAATTAACACAACCGGGAGAATTTGCTTGGGCTCATCAGGGTAATGAAATGTGATATCCACTGGAGAAAGCAGGGACAGGGACATGCTCCAATTTGCTGTAGCAGTGATGCCCTTTAGACAAAGGGCTCCCTGGTGAAATGCAAAACAACTCTAGGATGGAATGTATTCAAACAGGATCCAAGGTCAGCAAACCCATAACCACATAACTAGAGTCTTTCGGCATCTTTCTGTGCTGCATGGGGATGTGTCAATGTGTATTTGGGGACGAGATGCTCAGAAAACACTACAAGTTTTCTTTTTTCCTGCTGTTTGCTCACTAATAGTCCTGTTGTTCAGGATTCAGATGAAAAAGTCTCATCCCAAAAAGCCACACTGACTACACCCAACAGAATCCTGGCTTGGATCAGCACCACAGCTGCTTGGATCAGCACCACAGACCCAGCAGGACTAGGGACGGGATCATCCTCCTGGACTCGGAACTGGGGAGGCCACACCTCAAATCCAGGGCTCAGTCTTGGGCCCCTCACTCCAAGGAGGACATTGAGGGGTTGGAGTGAGGCCAGAGAAGGGCAACAAAGCTGGGGAAGGGTCCTGAGCACAAGTCTTGTGAGGAGCAGCTGAGGGAGCCAGTACTGTTTTAGCCTGGAGAAAAGGAGGCTCAGGGGAGACCTTTTCTACTCTCGACAACTCTCTGGAAGGAGGCTGGAGCCAGCTGGGGTTGGTCTCTTCTCCCAAGGAACAAATGATAGGACAAGAAGAAATGGCCTCAAGTTGTGCCAGGGGAGGTTTAGGTTGGACACAAGAGAAAATTTTTTTCACCAAAAGGGTTGTCAAGGCCTGGCCCAGGCTGCCCAGGGCAGTGGTGGAGTCCCCATCCCTGGAGGGGTTTCAAAGCTGTGCAGATGTGGTGCTGAGGGACATGGCTTAGTGGTGACCTGGCAGTGCTGGGTGAACGGTTGGACTTGATATCTTAAAGGTCTCTTCCAAACAAAATGATTCTATGATTCTTTGACCTACAGGCCACGATCATCATCTGCAGGCTTTTTAAGAGTGACTTAAAACAACTGCTACCTTGTGCAGGGAGGCAACTTAACCTGGCAAACAACACTTCCCATCCAGACTCCTTTTTCCTCCTGCAGACTGAGCCAAGCCTGTCACCAGGCCTTTCCTGTGAAGGCAAATTCTGGCTGTTTCTAAACTCTCCTGTTCAAGGCTGCTGGCTGTTAGGATGGTCTGTTCTATCTCAAGACCACATGAGAAATGGCTTCACCCCTGGCTAATGCATGGGGTGACCCATCTAGCACTCGGCATGCCCCAGCCAGTACTGTTGGCCTCACCTCTTCAGAAATGCTTTGTGGATGTGTCTCAAGCTTTCATTCCATTACACATATTCCCAGCAGCTCCCAACTCCCAGACTCTCTCCAGGCTTGCAGATGAAGACTTGCCTGTTGACCTACTACAGTCTTCCTGTAAAATAACTTTATTTCAGAGCCCTCTGCCTTGTACATACCTCTCAACCTTCTGTTGTTATAGATATAAGATTAATTTTTGCCTAAGTAGGGGAGAACTCTTTTCAGAGAAACTTCAAGGAGGTCTTAAGAAATGTTCTCCAAAATCATAACCAGTGTTGTCCTAGCATCATTTAAGCATCGTAACACATCCCTAAGCATACGTACAGAGCAGAAAAATATCCATTACCCCACAGATAACACTACCTGAGAGAGCTCCTCCATATGACTCTGGTGTAGCTCCGAGTACAAAGAAGACATCAGCCCTAGGGAGAGGAAAAAGTAGAGATCACAGCTTCAACTTTACTTTTCACACCTTCCCTCGCAGAGGAAATGCTTCATTAATATGCTGGGAGAAGCACAACACATCCCACGCTCCCCCTCTCAGATGGAAACGTGCAGCCTTCCAGTACAGAATCCCAAATTCCTGTGCTCAGGCAGGTCAAAATAAGGTGATTCATTTGTTAAATAATTTTTTTGGTGTTGTTTGGACTTGCAATTAATTTTGATGAGTACATCTCCAAAGATGCCAACACTTGGCCATCCAAGACTGAGCTGCCATGACACTGTCTTTCTCTGACACAGCCGGCTTCAAAACCAACTCCTGGACCTTGCTACCAGCAACACACAGCTATTTGTTTCTCCACACAGTTTGAGTTTAAGGACCTTTTAAAAGGCAGCTGGAAAAGCGTTGACTTTGCAAACCAAAGTTTCTACATGGAGCAATTTATCTGGTATGTGGCATCTTAATTTGGTGATGCGTTTTAAGGATGTTTCCTCAGGCAGGGAGAAGCGAAGCTTTGGGAAGTTACATAAATCAGTACATTTACATTTGTATGCATTAACAAGGAAAAAGCGCCTCATTCCCTTCCAGTTAGCACTGGTGTGTGTCGCGGGCACTTCTCCCTCTCCCCACCTCTTCTACTGTCTTCAGGATATGACCACAGAAATTGTCATATTGAATTACACTGATAACCCGTCTAATTTAATGCCCTCCCCACAGTAATACCCCACACCAGCTGCTGCAGAGGAACATTTAACACTCTGTATAATTGACAATGATGGAACAGCACCACCACGAGGGACAGAATTCCTTTGCATTAGGGGCCCCCCACCTTTCCTTGAGCATTCTGTCATACTTTTATCCTTGCTCACAGACATTATACTCCGAGAAAATCTGCTGTGGGCTTTTTTGGGGGGGACTCAGCAGTATCTCCGGCAAGGAGTTTTGCTGGTTAGCGCGTTAACTGGGTGTGCAATGCCTTGACTCCTGTATTGTCACTCAGTTGCAAGTGGCCGTCTCTTAAACCTCCCAGAAAGGGTTACACGAGGGCACAGGATGACTTGCCTGTGTCGTTCAGCAACTTGCACACCTCAGTCACGTTCTTTCTCTTCTCATGCAATCACAGACAGTCCTAACAATGAATGCAACCAGGGAAAGGACAGCTTTAAAAAACGTGGCACTTGCTGTAGCAGGGAAGCCCTCCCTTGCCTCTAATCACTGTCAGAGCCTATCTTCCAAAACCTTCTGTTTGTGCTGGATCACCCTTCCTGCTTGCTGCAGGGCTCCAGGCAACACGCCAGCTCCCACAGATACATCCAGGAGTGGCTTTGAGACCTTCTTTCACCCTGGGGCAAGGAAAGGACAAGCCAGGCTAGATTCAGCCCAGCTGGAAGTCACAGAGGGGCACACAGCCCCCCGTGACTCAGACAAACAAAAGACGTGGCTAATTGGATGTTGCAGTGGTCCCATGGCAAGGACGGGAGCAACAAGGTGCGGCTGCCTTTCAGAGTTCAGTTTTCTTCCACGACGGGGAAATTTGCAGTGTAATTAAAATGAAATGTTGGTGCCTGTGTTGCACATTGAAATATTGATGGAGGGAAGGCATAAAGAATTTTATGAATGCATGCTTCCAGTTTGTGATTTACTGGCCCCAAACACAGTATTCACAGAACCTGCTCGGGAAGAAAGGGGGAGAGATGAAAGAGCAATAGTGGTTTTATCACTGCAGAAAGAGGGAATGGAATTGGACAAAGTTAAATACAATGTACTGAAAGATAGTCTTTTGCTCTGAACTTTAAATACAGCAGGAGCTCCCTCATGCCTCAGAAGGGTCCATTGAAGTCCAGGGAGGTTTTTCCCCTTTCCTTGTGCCATGCCAAATAATACTGGGAAGAGGCTATGCTGCTTTTAACCACAGTTTAAAAGAGGTCAAGCCCCTATATTTATAATGAGGCTTGGAGTACTCACAGCTACATGAGAAGACACAGGTAGAACCCTCCATTATCTCCATTTACCTGCTGCTGTGTCTTTATTACTCGGCACCACCAAGTACAGTTCGGCAAATGGAAGTTTGTCTCCATCCTTACTGCAAAAGAGGGGGAAAGGAAATATTAAGGCAGTTGTTTAATTAATGACCTAATTACAGCACTAAGAGGCCTTTGCCATAAGCAAAGGCAGCAGCTAACTGCCTAAAGCTTATTTGCCACAGGAAAGAGTGGCAAATTTGCCTCCAGGATGAGTGAAATCCCAGTTCCTAGCCGAAGATGAGACCACATCATCCACCAAACCTCGGGCAAGGGGAACGCAGAACTGCAGGGGACTGACACAGCAACCAGCTCTGAAGAGGGTGAAGAAAATCTTGCTGGGATCAAGGAGGACAGCTTAAAATATATAGTTTCACTTCACTCAATCACTACTGTTTTCCTTTTTTTTTTGCCAAATCAGTCAGTGGAACTGCACTGAGCAGTCAGGAGTGGGAGAGAACATCATTAGCCCTGGTGAGACTCAGGAAGGCAGCTGAGCCAGGACCCAGCCATCTGTGCTGCCTACCAAGGGCATTTCACATTCCACAACCTTGACTTCTCCTTCTATTCCCTCCTGTCCCTCTCCTCTGCTCCTTATAACCAGGTTAAAGCAAGAGGAAGGAGTTGCTGGCCCAATATTTGGGCTGGGAACGGGCTATGCTGAGGTGAGGCTATGTTTGCATCACAGAGCCCCTGGGAGCACTGAACATCCCTTGTTTTGGCACTGAAGTCACAAGCAACTTTTTCTTTACTTTCCGTCAAATCCCACAAGCAGATGGGGCTCCAAATTTGCCAGCTGTTTCCCAGAGGGTGGTAGAAACACCAGCCTGTCATTCCCTGGTGCTATACTTGTTTCAAGGCTTGCATGGCTCACTACCAAAGAGGCTGCAAACAAGGAATCATAAAATCCTTTGGTTGGAAGAGACCTTCCAGGTCATCAAGTCCAACCATTAACTCAGCACTGCCAGGTCACCACTAAACCATGTCCCTCAGCACCACATCTCCACAGCTTTGAAACCCCTCCAGGGATGGGGATTCCCTCAATTTCATGGACAGCCTGGGCAAGGCCTTGACAACCCTTGCTGGGAAGACATTTCTCCTCATGACTGACCTAAGCCTTCCCTGGTGCAACTTAAGACCTTTTCCTCTTGTCTTGTGTCTTGCAGGGAAGCACATGGACATCCTGTTTATGGGGTATCTGCAGGGCTATCAAGATAGCTCTGCAATGGCAGGGAAAACTGGCAGGTCTCTGCCAAAGCACACAGAGCTTGGGAAAGCTTGTGCCTTTTCTCTTTCAGTGTCTCTGTCAATCTCCTTTCTTCACCAACCCTACAGAAATCTACAGAAAGGCTCCTTTCCCTCAGTCCCAGCCAACAGCAGGTCTAACCTGGGTTTTGGACAGACCCTCAAGAACAGTTCAACACACCCAGGACCTGAAACAACTCTTGACATTCATTCAAACCACCTCTTCTTGACCATGTGGTGAGATTTGACAGATGCTTCACTTCAGGGTCTGTGCCAGCTTGGGCTGAGCCCAGATCTCAGGGGTAGAATATACTCTTGCTACTTCACTTGCAAATGCAGGTGCTACCCTTCTTTTAATTACCACTTCTTCCAAAAGGACTTGTTTCCTTGGACTTCAGCTTTTTACTTCCGATCTACATTTCCTCCAAGTTTCACTTACCTTTTATGAGCTTATGAACTTGGCTTTTTGAGCCAACTTAAAAATACTAAATTTGGACTCTATCTCTGAATCCAAGCATTTACACATCCAGTTTTGAAGCCCCAGTACAAAGTAGATGCCGGCCCATCAGCATAATATAAGCTAGAGTAGAAGAGGTGAAAAAAAAAAAGAGAAGCAAACCCAACAAGGTTGTTTACTCAAAGCTAGCTGGTTGAATAGTCTTACCAGCTACATGTGCTAGGAAAACACATCTCATTTTAAGGTCTGAGTCTGTTTTAACATAGAGAGACGGGTTTTATACAACAGGGCAACTTTTTTGCAAGATGAATTTTTATATTCTGTGTTCCCTTCACAAGTAATTCTCTTGATGCAATGCAACAAAACACTTTCTGAAGTCCTGGATTTACTATTTACTCAGAAAAAAAAAAAAAATACCAGCAAGAGAGTTCTGTAGAAAATTAAATATATGCACACATTGAGAAAACCAGTAAGTGATAGATACTGCTCAATGAAATTTTATGTGACCCATAGCTGTTGGGAGATATGTGATTTAAAGGTTGCATTAAATATCTGAAGCTTTAAGTAATCACTGTATAAATAACTTACAGGGGTGGCTTCAAGGAAACATCTGAGAGAAGGCTTCTCAGCAGATACAGACACATGTCAACAGTGGTGACTGCCAGTTAAGTTCTACAGGAAGAGGGGAACAAAAATAAACTCAGAAACACTATTGGAAAAACAGAGCAAAACGGAAAAGCCCAAGCAATGCCTGTGCAGAGCAGCCTGGGAAGAGAAAGCTCCAAAACTAACATCTCTTGTTCATCTCTGACACCCACAGTGCAGGAGGGAGCGAGGCCTGAACGTCACTGCACAACAAACTGCTCAGCCAGCTCCATTCTTCAAAGCTTGGCCTTTATTCCCTTTATAGTTCCCAACCAAGAGGAAAGGATATGCTTCAAGAGAAAGAGAAGTTATTAGTGGCCAAACCCACCACCCCCATGACATAATCCTGGCTTAGATCGGCATGAGTGCAGCCAGCAGGACTAGGGCAGGAAACATCCCCATGGACTTAGCACTGGGGAGGCCACACCTCAAGTCCTGAGTTCAGTTTTGGGCCCCTCACTCCAAGGAGGACATTGAGGGGCTGGAGTGTGGCCAGAGAAAGGCAACAAAGCTGGGGAAGGGTCCTGAGCACAAGTCTTGTGAGGAGCAGCTGAAGGACCTGGGGTTGTTCAGCCTGGAGAAAAGGAGGCTTGGGGAGACCTCCTCACTCTCAACAACTCCTTGAAAGGAGGTTGGAACCTGGTGGGGTTGTTCTCTTCTCCCAGGAAACAAGGAAAAGGACAAGAGGAAACAGCCTCAAGCTGTGCCAGGCAGGAGAGGTTTAGGTTGGACAAGAAGAAAAATGTCTTCCCTGAAAGGGTTGTCCAGGCCTGGCCCAGGCTGCCCAGGGCAGTGGTGGAGTCCCCATCCCTGGAGGGGTTTCAAAGC
>JANHFX010019954.1:1165-12333 GCA_027560015.1 Chloroceryle amazona
CACCGGCGAAGTAGATAGCATCCAGCCCGCAGGGTTCCAGGGCCGGAAGCCAGGACAGAACCCGACCCCAAGGGAGCGATCTCCACACAGGAGCAGCTCCACACAGCCTTTACCAGCCACCTGAGCTACTCCAGCTGCAGCAGAGCAGTTGGCTCCTATCATCCATTTGGTTACAGGGGCCTCAGGATATCCTGCAGAACAGGAAAGGCCTGCAAAAAACACACCTCCCCGCCTGCCTCTGCTCCCTTCCTGGCTTAGTCCTGCCCAGGAGGGAAGCAGCCTCAAACCTGCCTGGCAGATGACAACGGAAGAGCTCAGCTACACTGACTGCTGCTGCTGGTAAACCTGCCAACAGGCTTACTGAGGGGAGCCCACTGGGGCTGGAAATTTCAGGACATTTCTGAAATCCCAGTAGCCTGGGATACCACAAGCCAACAACTCTCATCTCCAGCAGAGCGGTGTTCAGTACTCTAGAAGCTCCCCTCGCACAAGCAAACACAACAGACTTTCACCACTCTAGTCAAGTTCACCTGGATCAGAGCAAAAAACACCTCCAAACAAACCCCCCAGATGAAGCCTCAGTCACTGCCCTGACGAACAGGACACCCACTGCCTGCTCAGCTACTGCCAGCACAAAGAGTAGGCACTAGCAGAGTGCAGCGAAGAGAAACCTCCCGAAGCACCCAGGCAGACAGACCCTGCATCTGTTTCCAACAGTCCCACGCACTGAAGAGAGTTAAAAAGCAGAAGGACATCAGGGAAAGCTCCTCTCTGCCAGACTTCTGCTGGAGACAAGGCACAGGCCAGACTGCTGGAGACAAGACAGAGCCCGAGCAGGCTCCTGCTCTGGCCTGCTGGGACTGTTCCTTTCTTTATAAGTAACTCCTCTCAGTTGGCCCAGAAGCCACCTCGAGGGTCAGTAATTCCCTCCTGGAAGCAAGCGGCAGCTGCAGCAGCTGCTCCTCTCTGTGCACGGCCTGGAGTGAATTGATGTTGTGGTGGGATCTGGACCAACTGCCTCTTAGGCTGAGGGATTTACCTGCAGCTTAAGTGAAGCCTCAGAAACAAGGTTCAGACACGGGAAACAGAACAGCTTGTCTGCAGTCAGCCTTGGTTAGGAAGGGGTGGGGAGTGTTTAACCAGCTCTGAAGTTCAGCTAGCCTTAAAAAAATTACACTTGCTCCTTCCCTCCACAACTTCCCAGTGGGAAAAGACAAGTCTCATCACTGGACACTAATTAAGAGGCTTTCACAGAAGACAGATCACATAGGGCAGCAGAAGTAGGTGGGTTTCATTTAGTGTCAAGAGCCACAAAGAAATGAAACCAGCGTTAAGTGTGGGGCCGTGAGCTCCCCCGAGGAGTGAAGGGGGTTCCCTACCACTGAGCACGTCCGGGCTGATGTAGGCAGGGCTCCCTCGCTGGTCCTTCAGCAGGTCATCTTCACTCACCAGGTGCTTGCCGAGACAGAAGTTTGTTATGGTTATTCGATGAGTCCTGGGGAGAAGCAGAAGGCATCGGTGAGCAAGGGCCACGCTGCGCGAGCCAAACAGCACCAAGGGAGGAAGGTCACACAGAACAGGGGTGTGTGTCTGCGGGGCTCTTTGGGAAGCTTGAAGTGCTGGGGAAAAGACCAGCAGAGCTGTACTACCAACTCCATTCTGCCAGGGAGGGATTCCACAGCTGTCAGCACAGCTTTCCAAGGCTCTTACAGGAGGAGTAAGGAGTCTCCTTTACAGCTACAGACAATGTCTGCAGCCAGCCCAAGCGGCATGCGAGAGCGCGGCTGCCAGCACAGGGTGCTCAGGTAACTCGCCCACCCTGCGGCCACGCAGCCGCCTTCTGGCCAGGCTCCCTGGAGCATCCGAGCCCGCGGCAGCGGCACCAGGACCTGCACTTTCCTGCTTGCTGACCATCGTAGGGCATATTAACAAAACAGAAGTTTATTTTCACTGCTGCTTCTCCCCAACTACCATCCCTAAGGCATCTTCTCCACACACCATTTTCTGGAGGCTGAGGGGAAATGCCCTGCAGCAGGACAGCCCCAGGCCTGCCCTCCCGTGCTGTGTGTCACCAGCAGATCAGCTACGGGACCTTTGATCGGGTTCAGTGCAACCACTTTTGCATTACCCAGCAGTGCCACAGCAGGTGTCTGCTGGCAGCTTTCACGTGAAGAATAGTCCTGCGGATCGGGTGAAGTTCACAGAACAGAGACGGGCCAATCAATACCCAAAAAATCCTCCTTCAGAAAAGGTGAGAACTGCAGGTACTGGCCACTTCTCTGTTGAGAAACCTCTACTTCTCTATGGTATTGCCAGCTCCAACTAATTTTACCAGGGAAAGTGAGCTCATGACAAAGCTACTACCACGTATCATCTTCCATGTCACTCAGATCATTGGGATTTTAACACACAACTCAAAGGACTGAACAGGAAAGCGCTGTCTAGAAGGTTTCTATATTCTTGAACACTATTACACAACTAGAGCCCGAGAGCATGAATTAAGTCAGTCAAAATAACCAAAAAATATTTCCAGCAAATCTAACAGACAAGTGAAATAAAACCAAGTGTGGGTTGGCAACGGAGAGTTATTAAAAAAGATAGACTCGTGTTTAAGAAGTGTTAGCTCCAACTGTCGGGAGACTTGCCTGGCTGAACAACAGTCTGCAGGATTTGCTGGAGATTTAAAAGACTAAGTGTTCTGAAGGACACTGAAATGTTCAGGGTTGCTTGGTTTTATTTAGTCACTGAAATTTGATCTAATCTGTAATCACCCAGCTAGCCGACCGGAGACCTTGCGCGGCTTTAACATCGTGCAGGGTCAGTGTCTGAGGGATCTTCATCAGCCCAGGGCATGATGTGCCCGGTTGGGACTTCGCAGCGATACCCAGCTACCTTCGCTCCCCCCCGCAGCAGAAAAGACCTGGCTCTTCTGTGAGCACGGCTGGAACAGAACAAACCCTTCTGATCAGCCCGAGCGGCTGGTCCTCTCCATGGTGATCTATTCTTACGCCTCACCCACCCTTTCATGACTCACTGCAGACACTCTACAGAGGCTACAGATTCTCCTCACCAAAGCTGACGGCCTTGCTAGTAAGAAACGAAAACGTAGCACACAATACCAAAAAGGACTCTGGCCAGTGTGTTCAGAAAGCTACAAATATCTCCCCCCTTCCTGCTCGTGGGGGCCCCTTGTGCAGCTCTTCCAGTGGGATGCTCCACTCCACACTTTGCCCAGAGAAGAAAGGAAGCTCTCTGGGAGATCCTTTAGAGCACCGACCTTTGTCTGCCTCCTCCTAGCAAGGAGGATCAGAGGCAAGCAGAAGATAAGAGATTTATTTTAAAGCAGCTCTGTAGAAATGACCTAAACCAACTTAGAGGTGGCCCTGAAAAGCACCAGCTGCTGTGTGTGGGGGGAACCAAGATGTTCAACCTCTGCCTGTAAAATCTGTTTGCTCTCAGGCATTATTAGGGAGAAGAAAGAAGCAAGTGGTGACCGCAGCAAACATGCATGTTTTGCAGAGACTCTGGAAGCCCCACAGACCTAAAGCCTTCCAGTTTTATATTCATTCCACAGAAAACCAGACAGTGTGAAAAGACAATGAATTCCAGTCATTCTTCAAGTAAGGAGAAAATATTTAGCCAGTAATGTAATACTGAAGGACACAGCAGAGTATCTGAACTGGAGCCAGCTTGCCAACTCCATAACTACATAACCCAAGACGAGGCAAACACTCCAAGGAGCCACCAAGCAAAGCAGAGGCTACTGCCAGCTGCTTCTCACTCGTGCTGAGCTCCTGCCCCACGGCCACCGCTCGCCCAGCCCCGGGAGGGCCGGGCCCTCCAGTGCCTGCGCCGCCTCCCAGACATCTCGGCTGTCGGGGCGTTCTGAAGTGAGGCTCACATCAAACCAGGGAGTGGGAACAAGGAAGCTATTTCAAGCACACATGCAGACTAGACAGAAGAACTTTTGTTCAGATAAGTAAATATTTTACGGCTAGTAAAAACACAGCTCTGCGACAGGCAAAGATCTAACACTGCTGGGATTCCAGCAGCGGCTGCGGCGTCGGGAATCCCGGCAGCACGATGGAAACTGACTTGCAAGAACAGGAACACTTGCCACATTTTAATTCTTTTTCTAAAAATATACAGGTATTTCTCTTGCAGGTTTCTGAATTACTATAAAATTTAGCTTTCAGGGGTTAGAATCCAAACAGAAGTGCTGATGTGAGGTCGCTAAGCTTGGTGGGAGAGTGAACTATCTAGGCTGGCCTCAGTTCAGTTTTGGAGATTAACTCCTGTAACTTTGAACTGGGTTTGCATTTTTGCACAGCCCGCTTCCAGTTCTCTCAGCCTCCTCTCAACGAGGGCTGCCTGTGATTGTTTCCACCAGAAATCTGCTTCAGGGAAGGAACACCAGACAGTGGCCAGAAGAGCAGCTCTCCAGCAGACTTACCTTTTGTTTAGCACCATGTTTCCTAGTTTCAAGTCTCTGTGCACAATATTTTTCTGTAAAATATATAATACCATAACATGAGCAAAAGCACATTTGTTACAGAGGTATAAATTTGATACTTGCACAAAAGCACCAAGTATCCTTTGAAATCACATCATCTTTGCTCTCAGAAATAACGTGCATCAAGGTTTCAGGGCTGCATCCCAGGTACTTTGTGCACTTCAGTTTTGGTTCTGCTCAGAAGGCCAGAACAAGGAAGTTTGCTACTTTAAACACCCAGACAGACTTGACTGAAACTAAGAGACCTGAAACTTAAGTGTCCAAGCCCAGTAAGACCAGTATGATGAGCATTGCCTCAAAAGCTGTGTGCTTCCCCACTCTGCCACGGAAGGATGGGTGTCACTTGTCACAGGGTAAGGAGTCAAACATCAGCAGAGTCTATTTTCATTGCAGTAATTTCATTGATCTCAAACTTGTGGCTTGAGGTTGTGATTTCAGAAATCAATTCTCACATTGTGATTTATTTTGCTTCAAAATGAAATAGCTTGAACTGTTTCCTGCCTTTGATTAGCCCCTGTTCTCCTCTTCAACCACCCCTTTCTGAGGGTAGAACGCTGAGGTTCACCTGATCTGTACTGTGTCCAGCTGGCCCCTCTCCACAGACAACAAGCGCTGCGTTATCATCGAGAAGCCTGCGGGCAGGGCCGGGCAGGGCACGCTCTTCTATGGCTTGAAGCACAAGGTCTCACACAGAGCATTGTTATAAGGAAACAGCTGAAACACCCATCCTCTGTAAGCCTGCTCTGCCTGCACCAGGAAGTTTTCAAACATCCATTGTGCTAACGTGGGAAAACCATCCCTTCCAGCGCTGGAAGGAGTAGCAAAGGTCTCACCTTATGTAATGCTTCTACCACTCGTACCACGTCATAAAATATCACCACCGTCTCCCGCTCGCTGAGTCTCTTCTCTTTAATAACATAATGCTGCAGATTGATCAGATCTGCTGTTTTGTCACTGAAATCATGAGCACAGAGACAGTCTAACACAAGACAAATGCGCTTCTTCATTTTTCTGACCATCCTGTTGGCTTCTAGATCTTCTATAATTTCACAAGCTCGGTCCTACAGGGAGGCAAGCAAACGAGCAGTAGTTCAGCTATCTGGGTATACAGACAGACATACAGAGCACTAGAGAACACACAACTATGTGCTGAGCTCAAGCAAATGCAGTCAAAGTGCTTGATGTTTGCCCAAATTGGGATCTCTCCTTGGAGAAGCCGGAGAGAGTCTGCACTGTTTGGCTGCGTGTGTGCATCAGCACTGACCCCCTTTCTATACACACAGACACCTTTAGATAAAGCAGAGAGAAACCCAGCAGTGGAACAGGCTCTCTGGATACCAGGCATCCAACACATCATTAACGTGAAGAACCAAAGTCTCGGACACCACGAGCAGTTCTTCCATACCAGCAAACAGGACACAGCTGAGCTGGACATTTGGCTTATTTCAGAGGTAGTAAAGAAGGCCTCAAGCAAAAAGTCTGTTGGCAAACTTTAACCAGCAAGCACAGCAATGCCAACATCCAAACCGGTGATTGCCATGAGCCCATCACATCCGTATCAGCTCTGAAGTGTTAACAGCAACACAACTCACACAAGACTTCGATCACACATCGACTAGTTTAACTTGAAACTGCTTCCTGGCCATTTGTTCCCTCTTACAAGCGGTCACAAACCAGTGGAGAGACTGGAGAGCATAAATCCAGTTCTAAAGGGTGTTCTGTGGGCATAAATTCATTTGCCAGTGAAGCAGCTGTTTTCCTCTTTGAAGGGGATGCTACTGAGTGCCTGTCCCACCTCTGAATGTTCTCACATTTCCCAAACCCTGCTACATCCCCGTTAACTCCCAAAAGCCCCCCGCAACCAACTCTCTTGGTTGAACAGCAGCAGTTAACCCCGGCGGTGTGCTGGCAATTGTTTAAGCACAACAACAGGGTCAGGACAAACCGTACATTAAACAAAAGCAGCTCGAGCCAGCAGCAATGACTGGCATTTCCCCAGCCGTACCTGGAAGAGCCCGTGATGATGCACCACTCCTTCCTGGTTGTGGAGCAGGGAAAGGAGAGAATACTCCGTGTGCAGCAGCATCTTGCCCTGTCGTTCCTCCTGGGTTTCTATTCCTTTGTCACCCCTTTCTTCTAAGGTGAGAATCTTCAGGAAAAGGGAAGAGACCTTTACAGCTCCCAGAAAAACCCAGATGCCCCCAAACCTCTCGCATTTGAGGAATTCACATGTGTTTAGCAGCTGATGCATTTGCTCTGTTTGCACCCTCGCCACAAACCTGGCTGAACTGTCATCTGTGCAGAGCGCACAGCATGAGCGTCATCAGCACAGAAAAGCTGCTCGGGTGGCTTTCTGCAAATATCCCGGGTGATTCTTCCCACTGGATCTGCCCCCGTTTCAGGCACAGTGGAGCAGAGCAGAAGACTCCAGGAGAGAAGCACAGCAGGCACAGAAGCCTCATCTCAGGGCTCACCTCCACACAGATCTACTCCTGGCAGGACTGCCCATGGAGGGGAACTTCCAGCAGCCGTTTCCAGCAGCGCAGCAGCTCAGCCCACACCACCCGCCACTGCGAGGGCATCTGTCACCAGAGCCCTGAAGATCTGGAAGCCCTGCAGTTTGCTTACCTTCAGCTGGTAAAAGTCATCGGTCCCATCCTTTCTTGCCAAACACTGAACAATACTTGGCACGGGGGAGTTACCTAAACGTGGACCTAGCAGCACAAAGCAAAAACAGACTTGTTTTCCTTTAAGCAGCAATGACTAATTCGGGGTTACATCAGTCTGCAAGTGCCACGCAGTTTACAGGAGTTTAAACCAAGTTCCCTTTTTTTTCAGGAGATTAAGTGCATTTCCACAAATTACCATCTAAAGAAAGGAAACGGTACTGAACTCTGAAAGCTTTTTGGACAATCTTTCATTTGTTCTCTGGAGAAACATTTAACCCAAGCCCACACGTGGCACAGCTCTTCTCAGAAATTCAAATTTCTGCATGCCCGAACCACACGGCTTTTACATCTGCCAGCAACACCCATGGCAACTGCTGCTGCCACACCTCGGAGCCCGGCTGCCACCTCTGCAGGGACGGCTCGGGTACGATCAGTCCACATTGCAACCTAAGGCACGAGTCTCCGCTCTTCAGCTTACGTCAACCAGCTTCCAACTGATTATCCACTGGTTCCCACTGTGAAGCCCAGGATGTTTTTCACAGATTCAGTAACTAGTTCTGCACTAGCAACTCTCAGAAGCTGGCAGAGTGGTCTCGCCTTGGCACGTGCTGCTTGTGATGATCACCAGTGCATTATTAAGTTGCCTGCAGGCTGATTTGCCAGCATATTCCAGGCAAGCAGGGTTGAGCATCCATCCAGAGCTCTAACCAAAGAGACCCCTGCATGAATTTGCTCTTTAACAGCTTAAGAATGTCATTTAAAACCACGGAAAGGGTAGAAGCAAGGGCTGGTGTTTATCTCAAGAGCCGTGCCTGCCTTGCTGTCTCAGTGTTACCCATCTCCTCAGCTCAAGTGGCTGCAGAAGCTCCAAGGGCTGCTGCTCTGCTACCTCAAGCAAACTGCATTCCGAGGTGAGACGCTAAATTACACACCTGCTTTGCCTCATTTTATAGCGCCTTTTATTTTCAGTTTTGCAATCAGGAGCTACCTTGAAAACCGAAGAAGAAAACCCTCCCTGCTTACCAAGTATGAAAGGCCCCGCTCTCTTGGCATTATTTCCAGAAATCCCTGTACAAAGAGCTTTTGCCTTAGTGGATGTTTCCCCAGCTCCTCTGTCTGATGCTCGCCGCTTCATCCTCGGCTCTTGAAAGAGAAAGAAGATCACATTGGATGAGCAACCGAGTTATTTCTCATGCTATTCCTTATTTTGCACTGGAAGGCTTTCACCTACGGATGCACTCACGTCTCTGCCTACTTGTGTTTCTAGAGAAAAGCCACAGCTTGTCACCGAGCCCCGCTGGGGGCTGGAGGCTTAATGTGTTTCTGAAGGTATAAATCAGCCTCATTATTCAAAGCAACATTTCCTACAACAGTTGTTTGAGAGACATAGAGGGAACAAGTCAAAATAATTAAAGCTTGTTTTACAGCAAAAACAAGTTTGCAAATTAACATATTCCAAAAAAAAAACTCTGCAAGACAATGCCCAAGTTATCCCTCCGTAGAGATGTCTGCTCCTGATCAGGCTACGGACTCCTGCAGTCTCCCTCACGGGGAAATCCCACCAGGCACCGCAGCCAGCTCACCCAGTAACTCGGGACGGCTCCAGTCAGCTGCTCAAAGAGCCAAGAACACAGAAAGCTTAACTGGCTCTGAAAATGAACATCTCCCACCTCTTCCAGCAAGGGCAGAGAAGACAGAACATGCAAGCTGTTGTGAGATTCGGTTAATTTAACAATGATTTTTCAAAACCTTATTTTCAGTCTTAAAGCAAATCCCCCCGCCATCGTACCTCTTTGTGCTCCAACCTTTTAATTACCTCTGTCTACATCCAGTGCAGCTGCAACTTGGAGTCCAAGATGTAAAACTCTAACACTTCAGTCTCCGTGCACAGGAATAGATGCTTTGTTTGGCATTACCACACCACTGCCTGCCTTTAAGGGCTAATCCCATAGCAGAAGGCACCGTGGTGCCACACGTGTGCTCTTTGCACAGAGTGGAAGTGCAAGAGAATGATTCCATCTAGTAAATGTGAATCTCACGCTTCGCACCCATGCATTTATTCAAGGCCCTCACATCACTACAGTTCAGCACAAACAACTAAAAGCTTGACTAACTCCTACTTATAAATTCAAGCCTTTGTGACTAAAACACTTCTTCCCCAAAGGAAAGTCTGGTTTCAGTTCAGCAGGAGAAGAACCTCCTGTGTTTGCTGCCCGGCCGGGCTTCAGGCGCCGCATGATCCTTGCAAGCATCAACCAGCTCTGTCACACCAAAGGTTTGCTTCCAGTGCTGCTCCTCTTCACCCTTATCTCTTGGAAACGAGTTTCAGCGACTATCACAAATATCTAGATATTAAATGTCATGCTCAGACATTTCACAGGTTTTTATGGGGGGGAGGGCAGGCGGGGGAAGAGGAGGAACTGAGCACAGATCCATTTTCCCACCCTGAGCAAGTCAAAACCAAGCCCCAGACGACTTCCCTAAGAGGTTACTACAGCAGACTGGGAAAACATGGTTAGGTTGTCCTCATTTGTTTTTAAAAAGTCCCAGTGTTTCACCACGTAAGAGACTGATAAATCACCACACTTTGAATGAAGTTTACCCTCTAGCAGTCCCACCCTCTCTGTGGACACAAGTGTGATCTCACTGCATTAATTCACCCAGCAGTACCTGTCACCGAGATCAGAGATAGCAAGAGAGATAAGGCAGAAGTCTCACAGCAGACTTTGCATCCCCACACCACCGACTGCCACCAGCTGCTCAGATCTCAACAGAGAGGTGGCACCAGGCACAGAGAGCTGAACAGAACTAAACCCTGAGCCGCACACACTCCTTGCTCTGTTCGCTCTGCATCCCTGACCTAATATTTGATTGTGCTTTATAAAATTCTCCACTCCTTGCAACATCATCATCCCTGCTGGAAATGTATGAGTAACATTTCCACTGGAGAAACCCCACTGCACAGAAACTCTGAGATAATGACCGTTGCACAATCCGAGCCAGATGGGAATCACTGGTGCAAACAGCGTTATCGTAAACAAAATAATCTGAGGACTCACGTAGTTCAGCATCAACTGTATCTTTACTCTTCTTCCAAACTAGGTTTTCCAACGTCTCAGGAGACAGGAGTCATCACCCTGGAGAAGGCTGGATGGTCGAAAGGTCGAGGACTCTGTAATGTGAAATGAGATACACTTGATGCTGTGGTTCTGGATTACTCTTGATTACGATAACGTGGTATGCACCAAAACTCCTGCAGCCTGAAACATCTGTGCTTAGCTTGGCTTACAAAAGGTCTGAAGCTCCTGCTATTGCGCAAGAGAATAAAAGGGCTCTTGAAGTTCAGTCCCCAAAGAGCCAGGGATGCACGGCCCTGCACAGCAAGACAAATGCAGTGTCCGTGAGCTCGGGGGTGCTTTGTGATGTGAGACAGACCTTCTGAGCAGAAGCAAACACGTTCTCCACGCTGTCCTCCGCCACACGCTACTAGCTTGCCTGGTTTAAACAGTATCTTAAGCACACCCAAGTTAGTGCCACAACAGAGTCCTCACCTCTGGAAGCAATCTATAATCACAGTGAGAGCTAATGCTTAACGCTTGGACTTGAACAGAGTAATTTCTGCAAACGGCAAAGAAGAATACACTGGATTTTATTCTTATCAAAACCCCACCTCAAGGTCATTCCTCTTTATCATTTGTATTTGGCCTCTTAAAAATAATCAAATTAATTCAACTTAAATGCAGTGCTACTTAACACTTCATCTGGTCCCACTAAAAAGACAACGTTTAGGATTTAAATCAGACACGCTCGAATTGAATCTGTACCACTGCTACCAAATGAACCACAGAATGGTTTGGGTTGGAAGGGACCTTACACCATCCAGTTCCAACCCTCCGGGTCCTGGGGGAGCTGCAAAAATCTTTCTGAATTCAAAGACGGAAGCTATGGACGCCTTGGCGAGGGCTGTTCAGAGCTGCTGCTCCGGG